>RXPK01002724.1:0-91811 GCA_004143645.1 Protaetia brevitarsis | reverse complement strand
TTCAGAACATATAAAAGAAAACCCCACTTGGTACCCGATCAGTTGAAACTCAACTTTGGGTCGAAACTTTATGCAGATTATTCTGTGGGCTATTTTCGAAATTTCTGACGTTAGAGTGGTTGTAAAAGACTGTGTTTTTGTGGCAATAGTTTTTTTTTGAAAAGTTGTAACATAATGGACGCAAAGAAAATAAGTCGATTGGTATTACACGAAGTCGCTATGAAGAATGACGATAAATCGACTGAAAAAAACGAGCAATGTATCGGTTTATAATTGATATTGATACATACGGGCTTGCCGAAGAAGATAAATCAAGTAAAAATTTTGTATTGGCTTGAACACATTTTTTTTTCCAAGATATTTTCAATATTGGAAATCGTCCAATAGAACATCAAGTGTTTTTATTGAGAAGCATAATGTTTGGCTGCAAGAAGAAATTATTTTTCCTGAATCTGTTTACTGCGATCGACCATCAACTTCGGGTATTCGAGGTCGTCCTTTAAAGAGTTTTGCTGAAAGTTCTGTTGTTATAAGAAGGCATAAAACCGAGGAGCTCAGAAAAAGTACTTCCGTGGAGGAACTTGTACATGCTACTGCAATGAAAGTACGAGAAAGTCAAGATAAAGTACTGCCGATTTGATAATTGAAAGTACTTCAACTACACCAACTAGAGGCAAATGTATAATGGAAAAATGGAGGAGTCCCGAAAAAGAACAAAATGCCATGTCACCTTTAGATTGTTTAGATACAGCACAAAAATACGTTGAATTGTACAATTGGTATTATATGCCTACTTCAGTACATAACATTTTGTTTCATGGGGTTTCGGTTATTAATAACGCAATTTTACCCATTGGTGAATTGTCAGAAGAAGCACAGGAAGCAAAAAACAAAGATGTGAAAAAATTTCGTACACATTTTACGAGAAAATCATCAAGGGAGCATATAAATGAGGTCTTGTTTCGTCAATTAATATTAAGTTCTGATCCATATTTAAGTTTACAACATTTAACTGATTCTAGAAAACGGCAATTTGATTCAGATATTTTAGCGTTAGTAAATGTTATTGGGGAAGATGATACTGCACTGGATATATCATCTGAATATTTTTTCCGATTCTGATTAATTATTCAAAAAATATAAAATGTAATTGTTTCTTTTCAATTTTTATTTTGATTAAGAGTGTTGCTGTTCATGTATAAAAACATTTTACTGAAGCAAAAAGGCTTAATTTTTTTAAGGGTTTTTTTTATTAACCAAGTACAAACTACTAAACATGTCAAATTCAATGCATCAAGGGGTGCTTTTGACAAACAAATACTTGGAATTTGCAAACTAAACTGTATAACTTGTATAAAAAATATTCTTCGTACTTGTATTAAGTGATATCAATTTTTCGCATTTAAGGGTTGTATTTTAGGGTAGGTTTTACAAATACGGATTTTTTATGCATAATTTCAGATTCAGCATACCCAAAAACATACGCTTAGCCAACTTTTAATGTAAAATTTGTTAAAACTAAAGAGTAAACAATTTCGATCGCGTTTTTTCGGGTTCTGAATCACTGTGCGTTGGTTCCGTAATTTTGCAGTTCAGGTTGTAACTACGTATTACATTAACCAACATATTTCTTTGTGAGGAATTTATATTAAAATTAATATTAAAATTTCTAGATATTATAACATTTCTATATTTAATAGAACAATAATCAAGTATAGGTACTACATAATAGATGAAAAAAAAATTACATCTCCGTTTGGAGGCCGATATATGTTAATTAAATAGTAAGTTTTTGCATAAAATATAACGCTACAACATTCAATATTCATTTCTAGAGCGAACTATAAAACAGTATAGGCAAAATATTATTGGCAACAAAGATTAAAGAACCTCCTTGTAGATGTCGTTTCTTGGTAAAACTACTTCCCAAAGCTTAATTATTAACATTGATTATTGACAGGTTCACCTTTAAATAGGCCATTTATACAGCCTGTGAAGTACAGGTTTCTTTGGCAGATTTTTGATGAATTGATTGCCTCAGCAATGCCAGTTTCCAGCGGTTTAGTATGGCAAATTCAAAAATGGACGCTATGGTGAGTGTTTCACGTAACAACATGCTCTTTGTTGATTTTTTTGTCATTACGACCAAGATTTGAGTTTCACCAAAACAATTTTGTTTTATTAAAGAAAGAATTTACAATTTAGCTTGAATTTGTTTTGTTAATCCAATTATGCATGCCTAATCTGCTAAATATAGTACAAAACTTGCAAATTTGGAGTTGGCTAGCTGAACCATTATTATTGTTTATCAAAAAAGTACATCTAACTTTTATGTAAATTCAGTTTAGGCATATCTGAATTAAATTAAGGTTAAACTAGTTCTATATGCAAATGGTTTGGTTAATATTACTACATAGCTAATACGTTTTTTTCTGTTCAACTATAAATGCGGTTAATTAAACTACATTATGTTTTTGGTTGCAGGAATTGGGGATATCAGTACGATAATTGCATCACATCTATATTTAGAAATAACATGTTTTTCACATTGCCAAAAATCTACATTTGTTGCATTAACTAGACGGAAAAAAATATTTTGTTGTCTCCAACCAAAACTTTTTGTTAACACGTATTTGGTTAGTTACTAAATCATTAGTTGATTTAATATCAAAAAATATTCCTGTATTGAATCAAACAAATAATTTGGTAATAAGGTTTATTTGAAACAAACACAGTATCAAGTATAATTTAAGTATTTACATTGAAGATTATATAGAGTTCGATCAATGCATTATTCATATGGAATACTCAAAATTTGATAAATTTAATTCAGATATATATATTTAAATTAACCAATAGGATTTGGTTGATATGTCCGGGCACTTGAGCTTGGTGCTCATTGTACCATCCCTATTGATTCTCTTATTTCCACTCGAGCAGCTTGGTGTTCTCTATAAGGCCCAGTATCTTGCCCAGTGGAAACTTGAGAACCTTCGAGGGCTCCAATAGATCTCTCCCGAAATATTTCTGCCTGAGTACCTTCAGTTCCTCACATGTGCAGATTACATGTAAACTCGTTTCCTCCTGTAGTTCGCATCTTCTACACCACAGTTCGCTTACACGGCCTGTGTTGTATAGATGCTTTTTCAGAGGACAGTGTCCAGTTACCAACCCAGTAATGGTTTTAACTTCTTTCTTACTGCGCTTGAGTAGGTTATCAGAGAAACTACCACCCCCATCCCCTATCAGCGTTTTGGTATGGAGTTGACCTTCAGTCGACCTCCATTTCTGTGTACTTTCTTTATCTAACCAGGTCCAGATCTCCCTTCTTGCGGAATCAAAAATTTTGGTTATTATATACCTAAATTATCGCAAGAAAATTTGTTTTGCCACGATGTAAAGGAATATTTTTGTTAAATAGGTTGTGTTAACAAAAAACTATTTTTTGTGCTATGTTTCAAAGGGTTATTTGATTTTGGTAAACATATATCTGTTTGTCCATATTTAACTCTATTATTTAGTAATCGTTGCCAAATTTTAGTGCTACTAGTTTTTCAGTGTACGTTGAAATGCGGACAGAGAGAAACTTGAGAAGAAAACCTAGGATCTTTGATACCCGAAGATATGATGGTATTTTACAGGAATTATGTATTGGAGGAAAGTGTCTTTTTTATGATGGAAATATTCTTGAAAATTGAAGAATAATTGTAACTTACTTTGAACTTTTGTATATGCTACAACAATTTATATACTCGATTATTTTGCCTGGGAGTATTTTTCCTTACAGAAATATAAATTTTTGCCGGTAAAACGCGATCTTTTGGTTTAATTATGGTAAAACGTCGCATATAATTTAAAGGTCACATTTGCATTCACTTAATATGCGCCCAGACCAGTTGATAATAATTCATTTCAGTCGATGAAGCGCATCTAGGATCCGTTAGACTGGCAGTAGCCATAGCGTTACTTTTTTTTTGCCCGCCTCGCAATATCCTGCGTGAAGAAACTAATTACGTTCTGTCAAATAATTCATATTTCAAACGAACCCTCGCATGGTTACTTAAATCCACGTGTCCGACTTTTTTCTCCCGGCGTACGTTTATGTGAAGAGGGTAGAGTTATTGTTAGAAACGAGTTATAAATCTCTACGGATTACAATGGTAAAGTCCTGCATTCAAGGAATCTACATGTACGTTGCGAGATTTGTTTTAGATGAAAATGAATTCTTTTCGAGTGTCATTTTTAGAAATTTTAGGTTTTTAAACTTTTTTATAATCCTTTTCTCTTGAATATTCAAACTGACCACGTCCTTTTGGAAAGTATTTATTATAACAATGATTTATTGGGGTAAAACAAAGCTTTGTATTTGCACAAAATTGTATACTACGTGGCTGTCACTCTGATGGTTGTTAGGAAAAATAATTGGTGAAACGGCCAAATTGAATAAACCAGAATTTTGCACGCGTACACTAATGGTGAATGTCCAAATTGACATACGCATGTAACGCGCGTCCCAAATGAATCAGTACTCACCATGAAGGCGGGAGGCTATAACTGATACGAAATTTACATTAACGAAGTTACTCTTGGGATGCACGCCGTCATTGGACAATTTAACCAAATCGATTATATCCAGCGCAATTTAGGAACCAATTATTTGAACATTTTACGTGCTAATTCTTCGCACGGTATCGGTAATTGCTCTATATTTAGCTAGAAGTGCTTCTGATTTTTATGTGTCCGCGTGTTTCGGGATAAAATTCCATTCTAGCGCTGCGCTGCGGTTTGAATACGGCGTTCTCCTTCCGCGTACCATAAGAAATCAATGAGGCGTGAATGTTGTAGTGACTGCTGCCGTTGCTGATCCCGGGCGAATATTAGCAAGTGGATATTGAATAGGCCATAAATTTATGGCAGACACAAAATTTTGACGCGACATTATTGAATGTCGTGGATGTCGTCAGTTTGATATCAAATTCACATTTACGTTGGTTAATAAAATTATTGATGGCTATTGTCTACATCGTATTTGGGAATTACTGTTGCGTCAGCATATTTAGCAATTCGGATTTATTTTAATACAATGGTTAAATATATGGAGCAAACGTAAATGGTAAATGTTTATAATCAGTATGCAATATATTTATATTTGACGCGGTACTATGTATGAGACGTCAAAAGTATAAATAAAGTATAAAACATAAAAGATTTTTTTTATACAAATATAAATATATAAACATGTGCATGTTAACAAAAATACAACAATAAACGCAAATGATAGAATACGCCACCAAAAAAAAAAGCAAATTTTGTTACAATAGTTGAATTTATATGCACCAGGACGCACTTTATAGTGAACAGTCCACCAAATTCTATAAGAATGAGTAACTCCTGCAATTTGTATGACAATTTACTACAGCAGTATAATAAATACTTTCATCTATTTTCTGGAAAGTTTGTAATGTTTTATGGTAGTGAGATAATTTACAGAAATAAATAAGACTGTATGATAAAATTTAAAAATAAAAAAAAAACATCATGCACATTATAATTAGGTTTAGTACAAATTATAACACAAATAAATCTGTGCACGGTGTATAAAAGGCCAATGCGATTTTGTCTTGTTAATGGAATTTACATTCCAAGACTACATTGGTAGCACACTTATAATCAGTCGTCAGCGTTGTCTAGGCGTAATGCGTACCGGGATACGAGGAGTACTTACAAAAAGCATATATCAACACATACAATTCCTATTAATTCTACGATACAAACATTTTTCATGGTTTTTCGTATAGACAGTGGATGTCTGTTGTAGCCCGTAGAAATAATCGATGACTTGTAGCGAATTTTCCATAAGAAATTGAGTTTGCCAACTAGGGCGATAAGAATTAGATAAACATTGCGGGAAGAACACCTGCAGTTAAAATATATCGGCGTACCGATAAAAATTACTATTTTACATGGTACTGAACGTAACGCCTTTGAATTAAGCGTAAACAAATCCTTTTTTGCCCAAAAACTCTTTTTATAACGTTTTTGTGTATATAAATTGAGACGTTAGCTTAATGTTTTATTTCTAAAGTTTGCTATAACTTATTGCTTCATCCTTGAGACATATTTTAGGAGCTTAAATGTATGCGCAACAATAATTTTCAACATATCAATAATTTTGAACTTTATAAATTTATATTAAATTGCGCTTTTCGTACGAGTTTATGTAAGGCCTTATAGGTAGACCTGCATTTACGTATAAAAAAGCCACTTTTCTTAGTGTTAATTTTTTATTTAGCAGTATTTTTGATTTTCTCACCGATTTTGCGGATCCCTATTTGCTTTTTTCAATACGAATTGTTATAACTAACACTAAGACGGTGTATCACAAACATATTTCCCTTCCAATGTTTAAATAGCTACTTGTTAGCGGTAAGTAGTTTGAAGCACAACTTATTAAGAAAATCCTTACGTTATAAATGTACTCGACACCTCGTAAGTAAATAAAAATATATTCTCTCAATAATCGACGAGTACCTAACTCAACAATGCGTGTGGGTAAAATACTTACTCATAAGTAATCATTCATGTAGGGTACAATAATTGTCTGCGGTACTACTTGTTGATTATCACTGACAAGTGGCATGATTTTGCTAGGTAATTTATATCCCTATTCTATCCTATTTGTATGCCTAATTTACTTTGCACTTCCATGTCTTGTCAGTTAAACGTATGTATGAGTATGACGGAATGCCATATAATATTTATAATAGATATATTCCATAAATTTAAAATATTCCTTGACACATTCATAAAATTGGCAAAAAAATTAAAGGTATAGTTACGCTGTTTCCTCATTTAAGTAAAAAATGCGCAGGTATTTTTGAAACGATTTAAGGACTTTACTAATGTTTTCTTTTTTTTTTTTATTTCGACACATCAAATATAAGGCAGTAAATAAAAAAAGAAAGGTAAAGCAAAAAATAAGTTTACTACATAAGTTTTTCTAACCTCCGTGACCGGTTATCCGGTTAAAATGCACAGCACTAATTTGTACTATATTTATTTAGAAAATTACTATTTATACAATAGTAAAATGGTACATGTGTAGCTTAGGTGTAAGAAATTCTCGTCTTCTGAATATAAGTTTACAAAATTACATGGTGAGTGTTTCTAAATATAATTATAGGCCCCGCCATAATTTTCAAAATGAATAGTTGTTCTTTTCTGTTTTTCCATTTTTCTTTGTCGTTGATAAATATACATTTTAATCCAAACAAATTATTCTTTTATATAGTAGCAAAGGAATATTTATTAGATCCTAAGAAAAAAATGATTTGAAGCAAATGGTAATTTAGGTAAGAAATTTCTTTCTTATGAAAAAATATAGCATTGACTTGTAAATACTCGATATCAGTTGCAAAGTATTTTTTTTTTGTTTGGTATAGTAAAGCATATTTAGTCGAATGACTCTAAAATTTATATTCAAATAAATATTTATTTGATTGTAAGTAAATTAGTAAAGCATATTTTTAGTTTAATAATTTATTTGACCAAAATAAACTGTTTTATTAAGTATATATATTATACATAAACTCCAGCTGTAGTCCATGGTACGGTATCGCTCTCATAGATTTTCCGGAAATATGAAATTACATATGTTAACAAATTGACCAAACAACAGTCGAAACCACTGCACACCAGTTGGGCAACTGGTGTGCAGTGCTCCTCCACATTGGCGGTTCATCCACAAAAATCAACGGCCACCATATGCAATGTGGAAACTGTTTTCATAACAGTTCTTTTAAAATATTTATCTGGCAAGTAATAGATAAACTTCTATCGAATACGGAAAGTTAGAGTAGTGACATAGGAGAACAACCATCTTCATGGCAGTTTCTGTACATATAGAATGTGTTTAACGTATTTGCTGCAATAGGCCAGAAATCCTTGCTATTATATGTTTAGAGCATCATGGCGTGATGATTAAGTTGAGTAATACAACTTTGACGTGAATCTGTACTACTACTTTGTCTATAACTGCACCGACTTTGTATGAAATAAATTTAAGAAAATCTTACCTACTTGATATCATATATCCAAACAAATATTTTTTTGCTGTTAAGCTCATTTATTTGAATGAAAGATATTTATATGAAATAATTTTTTTAAAGGTATGTATTTTGCGGAAAAGAATCCTTTTTTCTCAGTGTATATGAGAAATGCTGCTGAATTGGTATCCAATTTACATGGCTTTAGATACATGTTATACGTTGATATCTATCTGCCGCAAATGTCACAAAATAAACATCAAAGACATCATTCGATACACGTTATCTTAAAATTCAGTTTCGCACAAGCACGCACATTCTACGTTGGATAGTTTACAGATGAAGCCCCTTTAAGTTACACATTAAACATTAAATAATAAATGACCACATGAATGTGTTCTATCTAGCGTAGGTACACATATTATATAGATATAGAATATCACACCTTTCCCGTTATGAATACTTATATAAATAAGTTACGTTGTGCTGCAGCCATACACTATTCTAATTCTGGTTCTAGAACATTTAATAAACAAATCAGTACATATACACACTATTTGATAATAATAATGATAATTCATGCCTTGGCATCTGCCAACAGCTATCATCAATCACAGGGGGCGTCGGCCCAGCCATGAGTTATTATTACGCCTGCGCCCGTGGAGCGACTTAAGACGTTCATCTCTCAGCATTCGCCAAGGAGTGAGGAAAACCACGAAAACCTCACTCGGAGAGCAATCCGTCGGGTTCGAACAGAGGACTATCAGCATGATTTTGAATTATGATCATCACATCTTTATACCGAATACATAAACCCAACTTTACTATTTAAAAAAGAAAAATCATACGAAAGCATCCAATCGAAGTAGAACACGATAAATAAAAAAAAAATTACTAGTCTAACTACATATTGCCTTTCATAAAAATAAATTCGATATCGTTTAAACATTCTAAAAAAAAATACTTAATAGTGAAATTGTGACTGTTGTTACTTTTACGACACCCTGTATATATTATTTCTTTAAAGCCGAAAACATTTTATCCCCTATTCTTAGCTTTTTGTTTAAGCTCACAAGGCAGAGGAAAATTCTGTTGTAAATTGGAGATAAATAAAATTTAAATATTCGATTAACTTTTTTAGGGGATTATTTTGTTTAAATTGTCGGTTATAGTAACTAAATTATCCACGATTGTTATACTTCTTTTGGCGACTAGTGTATTTGTCTAATTAAAAAACAATTGTGGATACCACATAAAAAATAATATTGGCATCAGGTATGGGATTTAATTAAGAATTTTAAATAAATTTCATTAAATATTAATCAATAGTTACAGTAGTATTTGCCAAATAACAACATTGATGAGTAAATCGTGCTATGCGTGAGCAAATATACAAGATGATTCCCAGTATTTTCTACTAAGGCAAAATCCTTCAGGTTTCAGTTGCATCCGTAGATATTTAAGCGATCTAAAAGAAAATAGGACCAAATACAGATTCAATTGTACACATATATACACAGAAAGTAATTCATCGCTAGTAGAGAATAGACTACATAAAACCATATAAATGTTATATTTATCCATTACTGACTATGTACAGAACGTTTGTATATGATGTTACCCTGTAAAGTAAATTAAATTTTCTTAGCAAAGGTTTAAATCAATCAATCAGTCGATTAGACGAATTCGACATTCCATACTAAAAACTCTTCAGACACCGTTTAGCTGTTGAAGAAGAATTGAAAGGATTCTTAAGTCGTCTTGCTTAAAATAAATGAGTTCAGATGTCTTCGTATCTGATTTGCGCATCCTATGTGTAATCAGTTAAAACAATTTTCAGCCGAGCACAAATTATTTATAATAGAATCTATAAGCGAGTGGTATACATATTCTAACCTGCATGGGCTGACCTTATGCTATCCATTTTAAAATCCTTCACATATAATATACGCGTCGGAAAAATCTTTTTGTATTTGCATTTATCCACTATTTGTTAATAAGTGTTTTGGTAAGAACTTTTTATCTTTAAACAAAATTGTATATAATATTCTGTTGAGATATACACATCAAACAGTCGACCTACGGTCGGGGTATCATTGTCGGAGCCATTCGACAAGTGAAAAATAGGGATGCATTGGTGATACCACGTGATACAACACTTCACTAGACACCGTGTAGTTACATTTTGTTGTCAAAGTAGAGTAATTCCTGCTATCTCCCTTCCCGACTAGTTTCCGATGCCCTGACTATAGGTCGACTGTTTGATCTGTATATGCATAAATAATGTCTCGACTTAATATTATCCTAACTAGAGATAGAGAGTAACGTTAATTCACTTCAAAATAAAAATCAGTTATTAACGTCGCATGAACATTTGAATAATCTTATTCATAAATATTGATATCCAATATAGGAACTAAATATAAACGCATTAGATATTCAAATATATGTGTACAGACGCCTTCTGTATCAACTATGCATATACGTCTATGGTTATAAATGCATTCAAGTGTATATTTACATGGCTTTAGATGCATGTTATACGTTGATATCTATCTGCCGCAAATGTCACAAAATAAACATCAAAGACATCATTCGGTACACGTTATCTTAAGATTCAGTTTCGCACAAGCACGCACATTCTACGTTGGATAGTTTACAGATGAAGAAGCCCCTTTAAGTTACACATTAAACATTAAATAATAAATGACCACATGAATGTGTTCTATCTAGCGTAGGTACGCATATTATATAGATATAGAATATCACACCTTTCCCGTTATGAATACTTATATAAATAAGTTACGTTGTGCTGCAGCCATTTATTGATAAATCGGTAAAGATGTTCTTTAGCCTTGTCAACTTTAAACACAGCATTACCTGTCACCCCATGCAATAATAGGTTCATTTTTGTACCGCCCTAATGTTGTAAAGCGCACGGCATTTTTTCTCGTCTGACAGTTACTTCCAATGTAAAATATGCTATTCTTTAATTTAGTTTCAAAAGCACATTTACCGGTATTTTTTGTTGTTTTAATTGTTATTGATGTAAATTCCTAATAAAAAAGATCACTTTGATGCAGACTTAAGACTAAGTTGAATTGTTAAAATCCAGTTGTACTAATCCACATTTACCGATTGACACGTTTCCCTATTTTTTTAATAAGATTTTCTGAATACTTCTCTCGGCCAATAATCTAATACAAATATCATTAGGTTAGGTCATTTCACCGAGCGCATCCTAATGTAAACATTTACTATTAACTTTGTTTTGGCAACAGTATGCACTAGATAGATAGAGGTTTATTGTATATATCCGCTATAAAACTAAAAACACATTGTCAATTTAGAATCTGGTAAGTACTCACATGTATTAAAGAATTACATATTAAAATGAGATACTGAATCAATGAACTCCTCAACGGAGTAGATGCAGTGGTCAACTAGAAATGCTCTCAGCCCACGTGTAAATTATTTTATATTCGGTTTAGTTTTGAGAGCATGCGAAAGCAATTTGAAGAATCTAATTTCGATAGAAGTAGGAAAACGCCTTACGATCTTTCCAACTGATTAAAAAGCTCTCTATACTTGTCCCTCGTCCTAGTATTATGTTCATAAACTGATGTTTCAATAAATTTGCTTGATTACAACAAATTAATTCCATGATATAGTCGACAAAGATAACACAGACAGCTCTGTAAAGTGCGGATGACATATTACGAAGTTTTTGATGGTGACCAAATATCTTATTACTCCTTTTTGTGCGACAAGAACATCGTGTGACAACTCTGACAAATCCCAGAAGACTATACCATAAGCAATTCGTGAATAAACCTCGCTATAATAAAATTGTAGGAAGTGGTTTAAATCCAAAATATACTCCAGTTTTCTAATTTGGTAGCAACATGTGTTAATTTTCCTTGTGAGATTCTCGTAATGCAGATTCCAACTTAAATTCTCGTTGAGAGAGATGCCTAAAAGCTGCAGTTTAACGCTCTAAACTTGAATCATCGTATATTATCATTAATATTGATTACGCTACGCCTGAAAATGCAAGAGTTAGTTTTAGCCAGATTCACTGCCAAGTTATTTAAATTAAACCACTTTGCCAAATTATTAAGCAGTTGGTTTGCCTCAGCTTGCACTTCGAAGGGGTCAATTCCAACCACAATGGCCGACGTATCGTCTGCATATAAATACAAAGAATGCCACTGATAATCTTATTATTCTCTAAATGACTTGTCAACCGCGTCAAGATCGGATATTCATACAATTTAGTAAAACACGATGTTGGCATTATTGGGCGATAATTCGAAATTTCTTGTGGAGAGTTTTTAAATACACAAGACACTTTCGGCATTGTCAGAACACTGCCCCTTTTTTCTGGCAACTCTTTAGGTCTGTGAAAGTGTCCTGCAATACCATCAGCTCTCCATATTTTGGATGTTTTTGCAAAAAAAAATCAAATGTCATTTTTAAAAACACCCCACTACGGGGTGACATGAAAAACGTTTGGTATTTAAGGTTTATTTCAATTCCATGTACTCACAGGATAGGAGGAAAACAGTTGAAGAAAAAAGCTGCTACTTGCAAATTTAATCAAAAACTCCTTTTTTCAAGCAAAAATAAACATTACAGTAGGTGGGTATAAAAACATTAATATGAGTGAGTAAATAAACATAAAATAATCAACAAGGTAACTTAAAGATATGCTTTTTAAAGCTTAACAGCTTAAAACTCTTAAGCTTTAAAGCTAATGTTTTACTTTTCGTGGCATGATTTTTCAAGTCACCCCTACAATGACAAAGCAAAATAAAATGATACATAGTATATAAAACTTGAGGTTGAGATGCTGTTGCTTTATAATGTAGTAGTACGAAAAAAATGCTGTGTACAGCGTTTTCCTTCTTGCAACATGCATTGGTTAACATAAGGTGTTCAGTAAGTATAAAATTGTTAAATTTTTTACCTATTTGCTAAGGCGCACACAGTCGAAACTCCTATTATTTCGATGCAGTTTGCACGTAACATGAATGTTAGTTCCACATGCATTAAAAATATTCTCCTCACAAATTTTCGTAGATTATCAAAAAAGATGACCTATGTATTAAAATTTTGTTTACCGAGATTTTCATGTCACCCCACTCTTTCAAGTCATCCCGTTTTACGGTATATATTAACTTTCCCTACAATATGAGAAGGATCATCAACTAAAATTTCCCCATCTATTAGAGTGCTGACTTTTACCTTATTTAAGTCAGAAATAACAGACCATGCCTCTTTACCATAATTTAATATCTTTCTTGTATGCAGAATGTTTGTTTGGTTTGAATTACTAGATTTTTATGCGCCTCTCTTGCATTTTTATGTTTAACTAGAGTAGGATGCTTTACTTGCAGAAAGTATAGATTTATTAATTTCTGACATAATTCTTTAATTGAATTATTACCCCTGATTTACTTCCATTGGTATGATGTGCTGCAATTTACCTCGTAGGAATAAGATATGTAATTAAAATAATAGCGGAATGTATCAAAGAACACATTGAAAGCCGTATCTGCACTAGAAAAATCTGAAAAGTTTGGCTATGCTGTATTATTGTATTGTATGTTGCATTTTGTAACAAGATATTGCATTATTTATTTATAAATAAACAGGAATAAGGCGTAGAGAGTTATCAAATCGTACGTATTTATTCTATGTCATTAGTATAAGTTACACAACAACAAAACAGCGAAGATTTAAAATCACAAAAATATTTTTCTTTTTTTTTTTTTGGTTGTTTATAAATGACAGCAGTATTTCATACTCCAACTGCGAATTATATTTATGTAATGGCGGGCATATAAGCGGGCATTTCGATGCGGTGCCTGCGGGTTCCGGCCATAAAGGGACCGCGGTCCCCCTAAAGTACATAGTCGTGGGAAGTATCGATACATACAATTTTATACTTAGTAACGTTATAGTTGATTTTAGCTTTCAAGCCAAGGGCCCACAAAAATGTCTTACACCGAGGCCAATTTTTATTTCGATCCGCCACTGTATTTATGTAATTCGCATTTGCTGTATTACAATATCTATATTCTGTACTGTAATTACAAGATCTTTTTTATTTCCAGGTATGTCGCTTCAGTTTCCTGTTTTTTGTTCAAGGGAGTCGACGTGACAAGTATTAATAAGTAAGAAATAAGAGCTTACAATATTATTTTAAAATATCTGTTAGTCTTAATATTTCGTCGAATTTATGATTTATGGGATGATAATTTATTGTCTTCTTCAATTAACATTGATACATACGTAATTATTTTCTGTCGTAAACACTATTTATTTTAGTAATGTAATCGTAACCAAATCGAGTTGAAAGACTTCAATCTATAAGAATGTAAATTTGCCACATCTCTCCAACGAGGAGTTTAATTTGCCTAAAACTTTAATGTTCAGGATAGAGGTGTGAACTGGATCTATATTTATCATAGCATCAACTTAAAAGTAGATTGTATAATAACATCATTAATTATAAGGTGAACTTGTCAGGAATAACTATTTTTTTAATATTGAAATATGCATGAAATCTTACTAATTTGTTGACTGAAAATTATTTATTTTTTAATCAATTCGCTGTTATTCTTCAATCAAATATACTTCGATGCCCCTTCTTGAAAGTGTTCGTTTGAAGATTTATCGGTGCAATTGCAAAGTTGAATTTTTCTTTCTTCAAGTTTCGACTAACGTTCATAGTTTTGTAATGGAGGATACGAGTTTATTTAATATGTGGTGTTTAAAACTTTAAGAATAAAGCTTGCATTTTATTACAACTTTGTAAGATTATCGAAGAATTTTAAAATATGTTTCGTTGTCAAAACTTGATTCATCCTATCTCATTTTATTTTCTAATTCTAAACAAAAGTTGCTAACTTATACTTCTATTTACCAAACTTCAGTTTTTGGTTTACATAATAAATTAAATAAATACAAATTAATTTCATGGCAAAAAAATATATCCTTTTATAATAAAACGGGCTTTATATATCTATTTGGAAGTTTAAATACTTAAGTTATCTATTCTACCTTTTTTATTAAATCAACATGTTCGCCAACATTAATTGCTATAACTTTTAACCATTATCAATATTTGCAGCAGCACAAAGTACGCTAACTCTGTAAAATGGTTACTCTGATTTAATAAAAACCGAAACACAGAAAAGAAAATTTCTCTACCTCATAACTGAAAATTATTTTATTTCAAGTATTTTTTCCTTTAGATTTTATCTAAAACGATTTTTAATCCTTAAGAAACATTTAATCATTTTTGAATACACGTATGTATAAACCTCAACGCTACACTTAAATTTTATTGTCTGGAATATGTTTATAATTATTATAAATACTAAAGCTTGAGAAAGGCGAAAGCTCGCCGAACCGTAGCTGTTAAGTAAAAATGGTTCAAATATAGTGAAGAATAAAGAATTTGCTCAACAGACCGCTTTTTTTCACTTGTAAATAAATACAGAGCATTCTAAGTTATTAAATTCCGAAAATATTAAGTAAAAATAGGGTACAAGAAACGTTAGATAAGATACAGATAAAGTTGGAAAAATAGATTATAACCGAGCTTTGGAACCGACCGGACATTATGTGTGGCGCTAATGGTACTTCAAATTTGGCTTAGCTTATAAACAGACTGGTAACTGTGTTAAACTTTCTAATCCTGTTCATAAAAAAAAAATAAAAGTTAAAGTCTTCCCCGTTTGGGTAAACTTCCTACTGCGAAATGCTAGCGAATTGTCTGAGAATCTCTACACTAACAAGATTTTTAGGGGTTGCTTTTATAAAATGTACTAAATTTAGGTTGATTTCCTCTGCCTTTACATATTTGTATGTTGGTGAAGTTTCAATAAAATCGGCCAAGCAGTTTTTGAGAAAAAAGAACATATACGTAGCAACTTTTTTTCCAATAAGCATAAATTTGCTATTGGCTTCTCTTAAAGATAATATGCACATACCATGTTCATCCACAACGTTAATTTATTCAACAGCCAATATCTATACGTCACGAAAATAAAATTTATGTTTCCTACTCTATAATTTGCTCTTCCAATCAATACACTACTAAATGCTGCATCTCTATGGAGAATCGATATTGTTTACTAATGCATGTTAATACGATCACGTAGGCGACCCCATGCTGGAGGAAAAAGTCGAACACCTCTTGGCCTATGTCAGTTACATTTAGATGTAAATTTCATTAGAGCTCTCTCCCCTTGCATCAGAGACAATGTGATTAATTCTAATAAAGCAATCTGACGTCCTTGGCAATTAACTAAATCGAATTATGTCCTTCAATTTATTCAAGTCTTAAATTAATAGATGGTAGCTACCAGCTTCTGTTCGTAATTGAAAATACCATTGAAGTGAAGCGGAAAACTGAAAGTTTTTTTTATATTAAATTCAAATTGTATCATTGAATAGTATGCGAACGGAATTACTATGCAGATATATCAATTCTTCTTCTAATTAGTCGTATATTTTTTGTTTGTTTCCTTTTTCCTTTTATTACAATGACTAATCTAAAAAGTAGCATCGGATATCAATTAAATAACGATATTTCCATCATGACGCAATCCGAAGAGAAGGAATGCTACTCACGAGATATTTCGCGATTAGACGCCTGGCTCCAGCTTTATGACGAAGAAGCCCGCGAACAAATGATTCAGCAACCCGGCGAAGTGATACATTAAAATATCGATAAAATGACTTTCTCGACTCTCAGGCAACTGGTTTAAATTTAACGGCTGCACGGCCGTTGAAAATTCTCATTCAGTATCATCCTTCCCCTGTGTAAACGAGCAATTTATTGCTACAACTTTATATTGTATTTATCTTGAGCGACGGGAGGCAATAAAGTTTAATCCAATTTCTAGGAATTGACGGCACGAAATTAGGTGACGATTACTCATTAAATAGGTTTTTTAGTGAGCAAGTAAATATTTAAGAGTGTTTTAATAGTTGCTGTAAATATTAGATTAAATAATTCTTTTAGCATACACTAAGCATATTTTTAGCTATATGCATGAAAAATGACTTGTCGTTGCTGTAAATTGGTTCTTCTAAATGGTATCTGCATAGCTTAAAATAGCACATCAAAGAGCATATTCCGACTACTTCCTCATTCTTTTGTTTCACGGCATCAGATTCTAAATGCAGAAAGGTCTTCATCCTCGTATCTTTGGTGTACCCAACACTGAATATATCTCTTCTCGGAAAAGATCGAAAAAGACATTGGGACTAATAAAACAAGACACTGCTCTTCAAAGAAATGTGTTCACAACCTTTTTTCAATACAAACAATTAATTTGGTATTTGTATCACGTTTCAGTACAAGCGTGTTAGATACATATATTAAAAATATTAAAATGAACCTAAGTCAGAATGGAGAAGTATACGATTTAATAACAATCGTCTCTACAAATATATTGAATTAATCAATAGTAGTACCACCGATATAATTCAAGTGCACTTGAATCTGATTATATTTATATTATTTACTATGACAAAATGATTTTATCTAAGTAGATTGATAAATGTTATTTAGAAGCAGTGGTAAACATGTTTTTATTTGTATTAGCCGACTCCATAAATTCTGGACTTACTGAATATTTTATGAATTATTCATTAAAGATATTAAATGAATGAATATTCAAAACCTCGGCTTGTCGAAGTTCGCGAAATCCAAGCAGATGCCGTTATATTCATATGTAAAATTTTATGTGCGATGAAATGTATGAGTAAAAACATTATTTAGAACTTTTTTTTTTAATATTTGCGTTGCACATAAGAACGAATAAGTAAAATGCATTTTTTTTTAAATCAGCTTACCGTCTATAATTAGACATAAAAGTGCTTATTGCGAGGTACTTACGCAATGTTTATGACTCTAACGCCTAATGAGCAGCGATATGTTGGAGTAGGTAAGCCTACCATTATCCATTTAAAACTGTACTTTTAGTATTTCAAATTTGCAAACAACATGTTGTGTTAAAGATAGCGTCATTGGTAAGCACGGACAAACTCGTTCGGAGAAGCGGGGAAGCGGAAAACTCAGTGACGTTGCCTACACGCAGTCTATGCCTAGGAACTTGCATATATATCTACGTGTTTACATATGTACCTACATAGTTTGGGAGGTCAGTAGAAAATATTATGTAAGGTTCTGTATTCACATGTAAGAGAACTTCATATTTACAAAAGAAAATCTGGAAAGTATTACGTGGTTACAAATTTTAAAAACTTATTAAATTACAACGAAAAGTAACAATAACGTAATTTAGTGGAAAGAGCTTCCCCTGTTTTTGGCCTAGTTGCATCAATATTTTGAATAGAAGGATTTATTAAGATTTAATACATTTTTTTGATAATTGTTTAAGTTCAACGTACCGTTAGATATAACAAACTTATCATCATTTTCAAATGTATAGAAATTATATTTATAGGTACATGTGAAAACTACAACTCTAAAACAGTTGCTCTAATAATCAAATTTCCATTTCCCGCAACACCAATAAATTTTGGAATACCTTCTTGAAGCAAATCGCTTGGATGTGAAACCACATTGTAACAGAGCTTTGCTGCATAACAACGTACATACATTACTATTATAATTTGCTTCAAGTTTTGCATGATCCTTAATGTCAGGTATGTTATCTTATGGTCATGGGGTTGTGTTATTAGAATTTTACCGGAGATTGGTGGAGATAACCATAAATCAAAATAGTGCGCGCTTTCTATTGGCAAGCGGTTTTAGACCTTTTGCGGGGCTTCGAACATGTAAAATAATCACGATTGGTTATTATAAAATATTGAAATGCATTGATTTTAATATTACGTATTATGTTACTCAAATTTATTGACTTCTTTCATTTCTTATTTGATACTTTGGGGCTGATTAACAAAGTATACTGCTCGACAAAATTAATGCCGTTGTCTACAGCGATTTTTCGTATTTTCCTATCTGTTTTTTATAATTACCAAATGTTTTACACATAGATACCCCAATAAACCTCCTAATACCTACATACGCTGATGGCGGCCGAACGCGGGCCTGTTCAAATGATGTGGCAGGGTACGTATTTATACACAGTATTATTTCATTTCACAGAAAATAGAAGTATGTATTGAAGAGAAACTAGCATAACTTTCCAATAATCTTTGTGTAATAAAAATATTATTCCTAAATAAACAAACAATAAATTATGGCTATAGAAGGGGTATTCTCCGAGGCTATAGCGAAACGGTACAAACGAAAAACGGACAAATACGTACAAATAGTTATTTATTGGTTATTTATCTGCTCCCAGCACGCTTATCACTTATCACGTAGCACCACGTGGTAGTGGTAAAAGCGCAACGTATTCTTGCCACCTGATACGTATTTTCTTCATTAAATGGCGTTTAAACACTTTGTACGGACATTTGCATTTGCTGTTGGAAGTAATGAACATATAATTCTAAACGAATAATAATTAATTTCATGCATATCAAATACGGTTCCAAAGAATCAAACTACTATACGATATTCATATCATCCGTTATATACATACCCATAAAATGCTACATTAGCCGTCATAAATGTTTAGTATATTGGCTTTGCATAGTCATAATTCATTATACTAACAAAAATATTTCCTATTACCAAAGAATTTGTTTAAGGTATTTTGTATTTCTCTACCGTTTTTACATAATTTGAGTGATTTGCAAACAATCGCAGAAGTGCATGATATAAAGTCCCTTCGAACCACTAGTTGTTGCTTTGTTTTTAGAACTTTGCTGGGCACTTGCAACCAAGTGCTAATATATTCATCTCGGCTTATTAAAAATACGTAAAAAATAGTGGATTTGATAGGGCAATTTTAATAATTCCTATTATTAAATTATCCTATTTCAATAATTACACAAATTTTTAAAATTATTTGAAAAAATAGTTTAAAAGCGTTCATCTTCAAGGAAATCGCTATTAATAAATGATATAGTTCATAGCTGTATCTATAACTTATAGTTAGTTAAGATTCTTTGAAAATAGACTTTTTTCTTGTTTTTTCGACCGAAATTAACCTCAAGGAGGTGAATGCCACCAAAATGGGATACACATAAACATATTTTATATACGTACTATAAGGATATGAATTGTGATAGTAGCTTTTATTGTTCTTTCTGTTGGACGTGTTCCCCATTTTTATGTGTTTTATTCGCCATATATTAGCGTGACTGTCACAAACTCTTCCTGCTTCTGGTTAAATGGTATAAGAAAGTTTAACCAAAGTTCCTGAACGTTATTATTATTTATTTTATAATGACTAATTTTATTCCTCGTATACTCGATGGGATTAATTAAAGTCCATTATTATACATGTCCCTTTCATTTTCAAATGAAATGTATTCCTCTGTTTACGTAAAATACTCGCTAACTTAAAAGTTGATCCCATATCATGCGAACGTCAACTGTTAATTAGAATTGACAAGGGTTAATGTAGGCGAGAGCGTTACAGTATTATATATTACATTTAGGTCGGGATTTGCGAAGAGCTTTATGTTTGAGTATGATTCATTATATACGCAACTGGTTTTACTAGAACACAATGCCATTTTAATAGACATTTTTGTAATTCATAACTCGTCGAAATTTATTAATCTAAATAGATGACCTAAATAGTCTTTATTGATTTCCGTAGTGGTTTTAAATGCATACAACGCATATGTAGATTAGATTAGCCTACTAATTGTTTTAATAAGAAGGAATCTAAGGCCCATAGTGTTAATAACAATAACTAATGAAGAATATTTTTATTATTTTTATTAGGGCTTTTAAGCATCGGCGTGAACTTGGCAAGGAACTTTATTAAAAAAAAAAAAAAACGTAGAGTTTGATTGTACCCGTTTGTACTACCTTCAGTTTCGTTTATACCTCAAAGGTTAAAAAAATGAAAGAGTTAAAAAAAATCAGCAAGCAAGTGCAAGATATTCAAAAACGAACATCGTCCTTCTAAAGAGCATCGTTTGTACTGATTTGTTCCTCCATTTAAATCGTTTGTACTTCCACCAAACCGGAAGTAGAAGCTTGTGAAAATAAGTATGTTGGAGAGAGGAATTTCACTAATTTTTGAAATATGGAAAAACGGCCAACGCTATTCGAAAAAGCATCATTTGTACCCGTTTGTACCTATTTTTACATCGTTTGTACTTCAATCGAACCGGAAGTAGAGGCAATTCAAAATATGTCAAAGAGAGAAATTTGACTATTTTTTGAAATATCGAAATATACGAAACTGAAGATGGTACAAACGGGTACAAACGAAGTACAATCCAATTGCACTACGTTTTTTACGCCAAGTTCACACCGGTCATTGTAGCAGCAACATAACTGGGTGACACATATAACTGTCATTGTCATAATGAATTGCGGTTTCTCGTGCTGATAAGTGGATGTCACAGAAAGTATAATAGTCATTATCCACTAACATCTTCGTCGTAGAGAAATTTGATACGATATATGGATTTCATATTAAATACACAATTACGTATAGGATTTTTTGTTGAAACAAGTTTAATTACGCAGCTGCAATACAATTTGTGATTTTGTTTTTGGCTATATGTTTTTTAAACTTTATTTGTACGTTTATAGTTCTCATACAAATAAACTTTTTTTAAACGGTGAACTGATGAACAATAGCATATTAGTGATTCTGGCATAACGTTAATTGCACAAAAATCACAAACCCATACAGAACCGCAAGTACATATTGTCAAAGTGTCAATTTTTGTTTGACTTACTTGCACGTAAATCCAAATACGCATAATAAAGTTTGCTGTTTAAAAGCAAAGTTAATTTCGATTACGGGCATTTACCCCTGTGTTTTTCAAATTTGGAATCTACATGGAAAAATAAGGGGAATTACCTTTTATTGCTTAACTCTAACTCAATAGATGAAAGAAGCAACTAACAGGGTGGTAGATAGCTACTGAGAGCTTGTTAAGGGCAACAGATTGGAAAAAAGTTTAAATAAATTTCTGTAGGATTATGATTTTCCTATAACGTAAAATTATTGGTATTTGTACAAGGTGTTCAGTAACCTTCGATTCAATAACCTTCAATTTTGACGCCTTAAGTACAATAACCCTCATATTATTGATGCATTTTTAAAAGTATAAGTAAGTTTTATACCATAAAATATAGGCCTATAAATTAGAGCTGAACTCGTTAATTGCCGAGTTACCATTGACCTAAAAATTAATTGTTAAAGGAGTTTAAGTGTTAACACAATAATGGTTTTATCTATTCTTTCTTAATTTATTTCTACTTTTAGACAACTTTCCTGCAAACCATTTCTTAATCAAAACGAACAGTTAATGATACCAAATAACAATTTACTGAATACTGACATACTGTACTATCAAATTTAGTTCTGGGTTTTCTGGTGTCAGTGACACCATCTTGTCTTTTAATCAGTTCTCTTAATCACATCGCCTTGCTTTATATTCTTTTATTTTCCCGGGTGAAGTAACACGAAGTCCCCATAAACAGCACCAGCGTCTTTGTTGGATAAAATAAACTTGCTTGATTTTCTCGTTCTGTTAAAATAACCATTATCTTTTCGTTCCTATTAGTACATCTAGCAGCATGAAAGTAGAATAATTCCAAATGCAAGCTTGTATATGCCTTGTTAATTGGAACGGTCTTATTAAGCTGATAAACTGGTTATTATATTATTACTAATGTTTCATATGGATCATGTACAATATACCGGGTTTTCATTTCAAAACTAGCCACCCGGAATAACTTTTAAAGTACCTTGAATTGAATTTAACAAGAAAACAGGTCAATTTGGATTTATGAGGGGACAAGTTTTATACATATCTGCGACCCTGTAGTTTCAATCCCTAATCTGGGGTGAAAATCATATCGAAAAGTTCAAATAAGAAGGGTCGTTAAGTGATACGTCTTTGAAAAGGTCTTGTTATAAACAATCTTTTGGCGCTCTATTTTCTAGAATTGGATTGTTTTTTCCAAGTTATGTCCTTTTAAAGTTGAAAAATTAAAAGTCGACATTTTAGTGAAAATTGGTTTTACTAGAACACAATGCCATTTTAATAGACATTTTTGTAATTCATAACTCGTCGAAATTTATTAATCTAAATAGATGACCTAATAGTCTTTATTGATTCCGTAGTGGTTTTAAATGCATACAACGCATATGTAGATTAGATTAGCCTACTAATTGTTTTAATAAGAAGGAATTAAGGCCCATAGTGTAATAACAATAACTAATGAAGAATATTTTTATTATTTTTATTAGGGCTTTTAAGCATCGCGTGAACTTGGAAGGAACTTTATTAAAAAAAAAAAAAAAACGTAGAGTTCGATTGTACCCGTTTGTACTACCTTCAGTTTCGTTTATACCTCAAAGGTTAAAAAAATGAAAGAGTTAAAAAAAAATCAGCAAGCAAGTGCAAGATATTCAAAAACGAACATCGTCCTTCTAAAGAGCATCGTTTGTACTGATTTGTTCCTCCATTTAAATCGTTTGTACTTCCACCAAACCGGAAGTAGAAGCTTGTGAAAATAAGTATGTTGAGAGAGGAATTTCACTAATTTTTGAAATATGGAAAAACGGCCAACGCTATTCGAAAAGCATCATTTGTACCGTTTGTACCTATTTTTACATCGTTTGTACTTCAATCGAAACGGAAGTAGAGGCAATTCAAAATATGTCAAAGAGAGAAATTTGACTATTTTTTGAAATATCGAAATATACGAAACTGAAGATGGTACAAACGGGTACAAACGAAGTACAATCCAATTGCACTACGTTTTTTACGCCAAGTTCACACCGGTCATTGTAGCAGCAACATAACTGGGTGACACATATAACTGTCATTGTCATAATGAATTGCGGTTTCTCGTGCTGATAAGTGGATGTCACAGAAAGTATAATAGTCATTATCCACTAACATCTTCGTCGTAGAGAAAATTTGATACGATATATGGATTTCATATTAAATACACAATTACGTATAGGATTTTTTGTTGAAACAAGTATTAATTACGCAGCTGCAATACAATTTGTGATTTTGTTTTTGGCTATATGTTTTTTAAACTTTATTTGTACGTTTATAGTTCTCATACAAATAAACTTTTTTTAAACGGTGAACTGATGAACAATAGCATATTAGTGATTCTGGCATAACGTTAATTGCACAAAAATCACAAACCCATACAGAACCGCAAGTACATATTGTCAAAGTGTCAATTTTTGTTTGACTTACTTGCACGTAAAATCCAAATACGCATAATAAAAGTTTGCTGTTTAAAAGCAAAGTTAATTTCGATTACGGGCATTTACCCCTGTGTTTGTCAAATTTGGAATCTACATGGAAAAATAAGGGGAATTACCTTTATTGCTTAACTCTAACTCAATAGATGAAAGAAGCAACTAACAGGTGGTAGATAGCTACTGAGAGCTTGTTAAGGGCAACAGATTGGAAAAAAGTTTAAATAAATTTCTGTAGGATTATGATTTTCCTATAACGTAAAATTATTGGTATTTGTACAAGGTGTTCAGTAACCTTCGATTCAATAACCTTCAATTTTGACGCCTTAAGTACAATAACCCTCATATTATTGATGCATTTTTAAAAGTATAAGTAAGTTTTATACCATAAAATATAGGCCTATAAATTAGAGCTGAACTCGTTAATTGCCGAGTTACCATTGACCTAAAAATTAATTGTTAAAGGAGTTTAAGTGTTAACACAATAATGGTTTTATCTATTCTTTCTTAATTTATTTCTACTTTTAGACAACTTTCCTGCAAACCATTTCTTAATCAAAACGAACAGTTAATGATACCAAATACAATTTACTGAATACTGACATACTGTACTATCAAATTTAGTTCTGGGTTTTCTGGTGTCAGTGACACCATCTTGTCTTTTAATCAGTTCTCTTAATCACATCGCCTTGCTTTATATTCTTTTATTTTCCCGGTAGAAGTAACACGAAGTCCCCATAAGCACCAGCGTCTTTGTTGGATAAAATAAACTTGCTTGATTTTCTCGTTCTGTTAAAATAACCATTATCTTTTCGTTCCTATTAGTACATCTAGCAGCATGAAAGTAGAATAATTCCAAATGCAAGCTTGTATATGCCTTGTTAATTGGAACGGTCTTATTAAGCTGATAAACTGGTTATTATATTATTACTAATGTTTCATATGGATCATGTACAATATACCGGGTTTTCATTTCAAAACTAGCCACCCGGAATAACTTTTAAAGTACCTTGAATTGAATTTAACAAGAAAACAGGTCAATTTGGATTTATGAGGGGACAAGTTTTATACATATCTGCGACCCTGTAGTTTCAATCCCTAATCTGGGGTGAAAATCATATCGAAAAGTTCAAATAAGAAGGGTCATTAAGTGATACGTCTTTGAAAAGGTCTTGTTATAAACAATCTTTTGGCGCTCTATTTTCTAGAATTGGATTGTTTTTCCCAAGTTATGTCCTTTTAAAGTTGAAAAATTAAAAGTCGACATTTTAGTGAAAATTGGTTTTACTAGAACACAATGCCATTTTAATAGACATTTTTGTAATTCATAACTCGTCGAAATTTATTAATCTAAATAGATGACCTAAATAGTCTTTATTGATTTCCGTAGTGGTTTTAAATGCATACAACGCATATGTAGATTAGATTAGCCTACTAATTGTTTTAATAAGAAGGAATCTAAGGCCCATAGTGTTAATAACATACTAATGAAGAATATTTTTATTATTTTTATTAGGGCTTTTAAGCATCGGCGTGAACTTGGCAAGGAACTTTATTAAAAAAAAAAAAAAAACGTAGAGTTCGATTGTACCCGTTTGTACTACCTTCAGTTTCGTTTATACCTCAAAGGTTAAAAAAATGAAAGAGTTAAAAAAAAATCAGCAAGCAAGTGCAAGATATTCAAAAACGAACATCGTCCTTCTAAAGAGCATCGTTTGTACTGATTTGTTCCTCCATTTAAATCGTTTGTACTTCCACCAAACCGGAAGTAGAAGCTTGTGAAAATAAGTATGTTGGAGAGAGGAATTTCACTAATTTTTGAAATATGGAAAAACGGCCAACGCTATTCGAAAAAGCATCATTTGTACCCGTTTGTACCTATTTTTACATCGTTTGTACTTCAATCGAAACGGAAGTAGAGGCAATTCAAAATATGTCAAAGAGAGAAATTTGACTATTTTTTGAAATATCGAAATATACGAAACTGAAGATGGTACAAACGGGTACAAACGAAGTACAATCCAATTGCACTACGTTTTTTACGCCAAGTTCACACCGGTCATTTGTAGCAGCAACATAACTGGGTGACACATATAACTGTCATTGTCATAATGAATTGCGGTTTCTCGTGCTGATAAGTGGATGTCACAGAAAGTATAATAGTCATTATCCACTAACATCTTCGTCGTAGAGAAAATTTGATACGATATATGGATTTCATATTAAATACACAATTACGTATAGGATTTTTTGTTGAAACAAGTATTAATTACGCAGCTGCAATACAATTTGTGATTTTGTTTTTGGCTATATGTTTTTTAAACTTTATTTGTACGTTTATAGTTCTCATACAAATAAACTTTTTTTAAACGGTGAACTGATGAACAATAGCATATTAGTGATTCTGGCATAACGTTAATTGCACAAAAATCACAAACCCATACAGAACCGCAAGTACATATTGTCAAAGTGTCAATTTTTGTTTGACTTACTTGCACGTAAAATCCAAATACGCATAATAAAAGTTTGCTGTTTAAAAGCAAAGTTAATTTCGATTACGGGCATTTACCCCTGTGTTTGTCAAATTTGGAATCTACATGGAAAAATAAGGGGAATTACCTTTTATTGCTTAACTCTAACTCAATAGATGAAAGAAGCAACTAACAGGGTGGTAGATAGCTACTGAGAGCTTGTTAAGGGCAACAGATTGGAAAAAAGTTTAAATAAATTTCTGTAGGATTATGATTTTCCTATAACGTAAAATTATTGGTATTTGACAAGGTGTTCAGTAACCTTCGATTCAATAACCTTCAATTTTGACGTCTTAAGTACAATAACCCTCATATTATTGATGCATTTTTAAAAGTATAAGTAAGTTTTATACCATAAAATATAGGCCTATAAATTAGAGCTGAACTCGTTAATTGCCGAGTTACCATTGACCTAAAAATTAATTGTTAAAGGAGTTTAAGTGTTAACACAATAATGGTTTTATCTATTCTTTCTTAATTTATTTCTACTTTTAGACAACTTTCCTGCAAACCATTTCTTAATCAAAACGAACAGTTAATGATACCAAATAACAATTTACTGAATACTGACATACTGTACTATCAAATTTAGTTCTGGGTTTTCTGGTGTCAGTGACACCATCTTGTCTTTTAATCAGTTCTCTTAATCACATCGCCTTGCTTTATATTCTTTTATTTTCCCGGTAGAAGTAACACGAAGTCCACATAAACAGCACCAGCGTCTTTGTTGGATAAAATAACTTGCTTGATTTTCTCGTTCTGTTAAATAACCATTATCTTTCGTTCTTATTAGTACATCTAGCAGCATGAAGTAGAATAATTCCAAATGCAAGCTTGTATATGCCTTGTTAATTGGAACGGTCTTATTAAGCTGATAAACTGGTTATTATATTATTACTAATGTTTCATATGGATCATGTACAATATACCGGGTTTTCATTTCAAAACTAGCCACCCGGAATAACTTTTAAAGTACCTTGAATTGAATTTAACAAGAAAACAGGTCAATTTGGATTTATGAGGGGACAAGTTTTATACATATCTGCGACCCTGTAGTTTCAATCCCTAATCGGGGGTGAAAATCATATCGAAAAGTTCAAATAAGAAGGGTCGTTAAGTGATACGTCTTTGAAAAGGTCTTGTTATAAACAATCTTTTGGCGCTCTTATTTTCTAGAATTGGATTGTTTTTCCCAAGTTATGTCCTTTTAAAGTTGAAAAATTAAAAGTCGACATTTTAGTGAAAATTATTTTATGGACGTCAGAATGAAGTTGTACTTAATTCAGCAGGTCTTCAAAATGCTTTCCATTATTGGTAAGACAATGATGTAAGGCCTCCCCTCCGTACTTTTTCTTTTGGGTAATCCGCTCCTCCACTATTCTACACCTAACATCACGAATACTTTGAGGTTGGGCTTATACGGTACTGTCTTTAGATGCCCCCATAAAAAAAGTCAAGGGGCGTTAAGTCTGATGGTCTCGCTGTACCATTCCATAGCGCCTTCTCTTTCGATCCCTTTTGGGAGAAGGAAATCTCTGATGAAACCAAGTTCGTACGGGTAGAGCATAATGTGGAGGAGCTCCGTTCTGTTGAAAAAATATGCTTTCTTCATCTAGCAACAAATTTCTATTTTGATCGGTTTAGTTTTTTAAAGATTCAATTATAAAGGGATCTAACACATTTTCTAATAGATGTAAATACGTTCCAACAGTAAAACTTTCATGAATATCGGACCAATAATTTTGTATCCAAGAATTCCGGCCCATACATTAGTTTCCTGAGGAAATTTTGTGTGCTCTTCACGAAAAGGGTGTTGATTGGTATTGTCTCAATGTCTACAGTTGTTTATAAAATTAGGCTATGCATTTGCTCTTTCGATCATTACTTCACGGAATTGTAATCTTCTGTCATAATCATCCTGTATTTTGTAAGGGAAGAATTTATTCCGTCGTAAGATTTTATTCTCTAGTCTAGTTGTTTGGTATCGATGTTTCATGACAAAATGACCTACTGCTTCAATTTGTGCGTCTTCAGTTAAAACTTTAGGATTTTTGACACTTTGATTACACACACTTTCAGTGTCTTGAAATTTATAGACTAAATCTAATACATACTGGTGGCCCACATTTTTGTCTGGATGCCTATGATTAAACACACGGGCTGTTCTACGTCCTAAACGGTGTTCTTTTCCATACAGAAAAATGATTTCAATTCTTTCTTGTAATGATAAACCATTGTCGAAATTCGGCGACCACCATACAACGGAAGCAAATTGAAAACAAAATCTTTTTAAAAAAGTAATGCAAAAAGCAAAAACAAAATTTTCAAACAAATACTTTTAACGTTTTTTGTTAATTTTTTTACATCAATGTTTATATTTGTACCTTTTTTTAATTACAGATGTAATATTAGTAATTTGCTTCTACTTTTAACAAGCATTATTTTATCTAACAATCTAAAAGATTAAAATTTCGATATTTTTAAATCTTTAAAGGGCCATAACTTGGCAAAAAATGTTCCAATTTTAGAAATAAAGCGCCAGTAGATTGCTAATAACAAGACCTATTCAAAGACGTATCACTCAACGGCCCTTCCTATTTACACTTTTCGATATGATTCTTACCCCCGGTTAGGGGGTCACAGATATGTGTAAAATTTGTCCCGCCGTAAATTAAAATTGACCTGTTTTATTGTTAAATTCCATTCAAGGTATTTTAAAAGTTATTCCCGGTGGTTAATTTTGCAATGAAAGCCCGGTATATTATGTACTACAACAAATTAGTCCTGTCACTACAATGAATGTAACTAAGAAGAGATTTGCTTGTTTAAAAAAAACATTTTTGTTTAAAACCAGGATATTTTTTTGTTGATATTATATGTAAGTCTTTATTTTACCTAATTACTGATTCAGTATCTACCGCCGAAGAAATGCGAAAAGAAGCAGACGAGATATATATGCACTAAAAAAAGAAGAAAATCAGTTACCGTCGGGGTTATCCAAATTCCTTGGCCCCAATTAAATTATCACTACAACTTGAAAATTGATTTGCCCGCTGCCAAGTGCCGTCTGGCTCAGCGACAACCGGATATTCATAGTGGAAATTGTTGATTCAGTGTTGGTTGTTCGGTCCTCTATTGTTTGGAAATTGAATTGAAATTCCATTTCCTCCGTGGAGCAGCGCTCTGTCTGCGCGAACCGAAGAAGAGAGTAAAATAATGTAGGGGTCGTGTAGATCGGTGTGGGAGTATAGTAGCACATCAGCAAGCTACCTTTGATATTTGATATGGCGAAAAGGCTTTTTAAAGTTTATTAAATTTGGGCATTATCGATCGGCCAGAACGTAGGACCCATCTCATATGTCGGTTAGCGTAATTGCACTAATTAATACGGAGGTTCAATTTCGATTCAATTATAGTCTATTTAATTGAATATTCGAATTATGGAAATGTTTTACCACCCATTTATTCCGTTACAATATGTTTAACCACTGATCAATTTTCATTGCTACTTCAGCTTGTTAAAATATGGATACGTGAAGAATGAATGAGGAAAAGTACTTCTTAATTTTTAAATTGTAATTTATTTACTAGATTTACTTTCAAGACCAGTTACGGCTATCTAAGAAGAATAACCTTCTTCAGGTGAAAATATTAACTGTATATAATAGTAAAATTGGTAAAATTGCAAATAATCATTTCAAAAGCTTAAAAAGTTGAAATTAATCTAAAAGTTTTCTGTGTGATGTCGCAAACTTGCCTTTACTGGACAGAATCTTTGATATACAGTACGTTCGACTGTCCTAATATCAGTCGATGTTATCCGAACGCGTATACAGTACATCATAGACGCGCTCATTTCTGAGGCAAACGACACTCGTATTGACATAATGCGCAATGCTATTAAATGCAAATAATCGTATATGTGAGTACTAAACTACTACTGTATTAGTAATACAATGTATAATTGCTATTTTGATGGAAATAAAACAATTCTAAAGATAAGTAAACTAATGCTCAAATAGATAAGAGAAATAAAACTACATATAATAGATTTTTTTGTAAATAAAATCACTTTTCATAATAATATAAACTGCCATGAGAAAAAAAGTCAGATATATTTCAGCTTAAAATATAAAAAAAAGTTCTATGTATAACCAGGATAAAAAGAAACTTAAAATAATAAATTCTCAAAACGATCTCCAAGCTGAAAGTAACCTAACCTATCAACAAACTTTCTATGCACATTGAACAATGTTTCCGCTAAACTACGAACGTACACATGATCAGATAAATTCAATGTTAACGAACTTGAGAATTGTGTACTTATTCGTATTTGCTTAATTCCAATTTAGTGCTCGGTTTGTGTACTTCTTCAATTGCACGTTGGACCCTCTAATGGACGTCTAAAGTTTTATCCCATAATACTGGTCTCTCCTGCATCATGTTGTAGTACAGTAGAAATCACGAAGGGACCGACAAAATGTGGTCGTTACATGAGATGGTCGTTATATCCAAGCCTGCTTTTTAAATATCTTTTTAATGTTTATTACTAAACCTGGAAAATCCCGACACATATGCTAGCAGCGTAAGCATACAATTTTGCGCCTAATTTAAATTATAAGGAAAAATTATAAAACGTGCACAAACACTTGCCGCATTATGAATCATCAGTGAAATACAGTTTTTCAAACCCCATAATCGATAGCGCTCGCAATATTTACGGCTATGTATGTCGCATCAAAATGCCATGTCTAGTTATTACTTTATAATAACAAAAAATACAATAGCTTCTATGCAAAGACAAATAGAAAAATAACTTAGTTGTTTTCGTGTTTCATATTGATACAATAATTCCAAAAAATGTCTCTGTGGGGAACCTTATTTCCCTTATTTGGGGTTTTTGTTAGTGTAGGGTAGCTAAAGAAATATTTTCTGCGCATTCAAATAGTTTTGCACATCGTTATAATTAACCCCAGATATACACACAAGTTAAATATTTCGACGTTATACCCGACTTCATCGTTAAAAAGAGGTCGTTACGGTTAAAATTTACATTATATTATATCTAAATTAGTCGGGACCCAATAATTCAGACGCTATAAGCAACTTGTCATTACATCCGACGTTGTTATAATTGATTTCTACTGCATTTTTATTATAGTAATAATAATAATAATAATAATAATTCATGCCTTAGCATCCCCCAACAGCTTTTGCCAATTACATGGGGCATCGGCGGTCATGAGTTATTATTACGCCTGCGCCCGTGGAGCGACTTAATGTTAATAAACTATGTATATTTTGATTACTAATAAACTGAATCAACCCTTAAAATGATTAGTGTGTCGTCTCAAAGGATACTAGTAAAATTAAACTGATGGACTGTATGACCGACCGTTGAAAATTTAAACTAGTTTGAGCAGGACTACTTATATCAATTTGTTTTTAATAACTGGTCCGTTAGTTTTGTGGATCCGATGGACGAATATATAAAAGTTAATCCGTTGATACAACGATGATGGATCGTTTCTTTTAACGGATGTCATTAAGGCCGATTCCCAATATCGATATCGGTCAAGTCACGGTCAGATCAAATATTGTTACATGCATTTTATGTTGTCTGACCGTGGCTTGACCGTGCATCCTAATGTAAATTTAACAATATAAAATGAACTGTGACAATATTTGATCTGATCGAGACTTGACCGATAGTGTGAATCGGTCTTTAGTCTGAACGAATTCATTGAAAACGCTGTATTTCTACAGTTTCCGTCATTTCTAACTGTCCGTTAATTTACCGGTCGATTGAAAAATCTTAGCGTCTGAAAGAGGCCTTGCGCAATATGTATTTAGAACATAACCTATTCTACCAGATAGATGCCAACTATAATACAAAAAGGTAAGTTTAGACATTTAGAGTATAAAGGTAGTAAAGTTACTCTCATCATTGTATACCTCAATCGATGATTCAAACATTTATTCATACACTTACATTGGCATCTGTTCATACTGAAAGTCGTTTTAATTAGATACTAATATGCTATTTGGTCTTTGAGTAGTAATTCTTGCTTCACAAGAATTGTCAAATTATCCTATTTACTATCTTTTATTGTACTTCATTGTATCTTCAAAGTATTTTTATTCGTCTAATTTTTATGTTTTATTTATTATTTATTAACTTAAAATTTTACTTTATTTGAAATGGTATTTTACAGATCAAGGCGAAGATCTCACCTGCTAGTTGATATGTACTGATGCATTGATACAAATATATGTGCTAAGATTTCACCCTGATAGTGGGTCAAAGTCAGGAAAAAAACTTAAAGACTTAAGAAGAAAACTTTCGCCTATTGTATGAATAAATTTAAAGATTTTAATGTTAAATCTACATTGTGTTTGCTGTTTTAAGAACATTTAAGTTATTTTTATATTATCAATATATCAATATTACTTATGTTACATTATTTGAGAGTGTTCAAATTTCTAATAAAATTTTATATGTGTTTATCAAAGATTTATTTTCTTCTTCTCTCATGTGAGAGTGGAGAAGACCAGCATGCTTGTTTGAATCACATTTTTTTGCATATTGCACATTGATAATATTCACCTTCTACACATTTTTTTAATATCTGAATTCATTCCGCTACTCACTAGTACTTTATGCCTATTGAATCCGAATAGAAAAAACATCTGTGATTGTTTTAAGAAAATTTTTTAAAGAAGAATATATCCTTATACAGGGTATTCCACGTAAGTGGTTCATTAAAAGTTTATGATGTTCTACTGTTGATGAGTCTCTACTTGCAGTATTAACCGAGATATTAATTTCTGAATTAGGCAATGATTATTACTAAAAAAAAAAAGAAAATCTTAAATAACTGAAAAACGGCAACATGTAGCTATAGGAATAGCTAATAAAAACTGACGTATTTATGGCTGCAGAATCCAATAATGAATAAAAAATTATACCATTCTATTTAAAATAACAAAGTTGACCTATATTTCCGGTCAACCAGAAGTGATATTTTGGTTAAAGTATTTCACATTTATAGTTCCAATCGAACAGATAATGGTACCAAAATATAAGTAAATAGTAGAACATCATAAACTTTTAATGAACCACTTACGTGGAATACCCTGTATAATTTATTGATTTTCCCTTACTAATTTTGGCGCCGAATGGGTTACGATCTCTCAGATAATATGAAAATCGAAAAAGAGCTATTCTTATAAGAATAGCCAATTATATAAATGCACTAAATAAATTACAAATTAAGAATTAAGAAGTACTCTTTCATCATTCTTCACTTCACATCATTTACGTTTTATCGCTGACATCTAGATAAAATAGAATTCATTTAACCGCTTCCGCAATCACTTCTTATGACGTAACCAATTCGTTCATGCGTAGATTTTCTACTCCATTGACCAAGATGGTGCGTCTTCTCAATTCAAGTCCTGTACTTTTCGAGCTCCATTGCTTCTGTAATGAATTCTTTTGCTATTCCTTCTCCATTTCGGACTCTCCAAGTTCATCCGATATAACTACGGCTGTTTATACTCACACATCAGTTTGTAAATTCTTTTTAATGTTTGTTTCATCCTTGGTAGTCGGTGTTTCATTGTTAGGTGTAATGTTTCCAAAGTGTACACATGAATGCTCTTTTCCAATTTTCTACTAAAGAACATATAATGTCGTTCAGCATATTCCTATTTTAATTATTTTCTGTCTCATTCTGGAATTTATTTTGATTATTGTTGGCAAATTTCATTCTTAAACCCGTTCCACTTCTTTTTTCTCTGTCACCAAATACTCACTATCATTGCATTGCCTAATTGAAAACATATTTTTGTTAGCACTTTTCTGGTATGCTTTTCCTGATTATATACATACATATACCGGGCTTTTATTTCATCCGCTCACACTCCTCCCACTATTCTACGCCTAACATCACGAATACTTTAAAGTTGAGCTTTATACACTACTGCCTTTAGTGTAGTAGCCCCATAAGAAAAGTGAAGGGACGTTAAGTCTACTGGTATCGCTGGCCATTCTATAGTGCCCCTTCTTCCGATTCATTTGTCAGGAAACCTCTGAGGAAGCTAAGTTCGTACAGGCACAACATAATGTGGAGGGTTCCGTCTTGTTAAAGGAATAGTCTTTTTTCATCTAGCAACAAATTTCCATTTAGATTGGTATGGTTTTCTAAAGATTCAGTTATAAAAGGATCCTCTAGATGTTTGGTATCGATGTGTTTTTTAGTGAAGTTCTTTACACCAATGTTTGTACCTTTTTTCAATTACAGATATAATGTTAGTAATTTGCTTCTACTTTTAAGAAGTATCATTTTATCGAACAATTTAAAAGATTAAAATTTCGATATTTTTAAACTTTAAAGGGGCATAACTTGAAAAAAAAAAATGATTCTATCTTAAAAAATAAAGCGCCAAAAGATTGCTAATAACAAGATTTTTTCAAAGACGTATTACTCAACGCCCGTTTCTATTTGAACTTCTCGATATGATTTTCACCTCCGATTAGGCGTTGAAACTATGGGGTTGCAGATATATGTAAAATTTGTCCCACCGTAAATCCAAATTGACCTGTTTTCTCGTTAAATTCAAGGTATTTTAAAAGTTATTCCGGGTGGCTAGTTTTGAAAAGAAAGCCTGGTATAACAAAAGTTCCTAATTTCATCCTTTTCTGAAGCGAAACACATTTCATAACACTTATTGTGTTTTATTTATGTTTCACTTCAGATGGTAGTTTTTGACTATTTTTATCCAATACTTTCGACGTTTTTTGAAACTTGGTTTTAGCATTTATTACAAAGCGAAACATGTTGTTTTAAAAATATAATAAATAATTAGTTTATGAATGGAACGGACAATTATTTGTACATCCTTTGTAAAATTATTAAATGAAACCTTTTCACTTATACAGGATGTATCAGATATAGAGGTAAATATAATAATATGTAGCAGCTGTACTCATATACGATCAAAAAGTCTTAATGCACAGGGGGTCTATCTGTAAGCATTAACTAGAACAAAAATATTTTGTAAATGCCGTGAGCTAGAGCCGCACCTGTGCCCAACCTAAATGTTGTCCCGAGTATACCCCCACATACCCACATTCAGTGTGGATTGGAGTGCAAGCCACTTCGAACATTTTATTTAAATTCTTCCCGTTTCGAAAAAACGAACCTTTTCAGAACATCATGATTTCATATAAAGAAAATCGAAGCTTGATGCATCGGCAAAAGTGCGGGAATGTATAGATTCATTTTCGCGCGACATCATAGTAAATAGGCGTAATTGCAAATTTTCTGTATCTACATTTATTTCTGTGTGATTCGATTCAATTCATTTTGCGTTATTTGATTAAATAAATCCAAAAGAAATAACTCGGATTCATGTGGTACCGTTTATTAACAACTAACTCTCGATTCGACAAAGCAAAAGAAAATATTTACGTTTTTTTGTAACTACTGAAGTCGCATATCCGGTGAAACTCGAACGTCTTATCAGGATATTAAAGACAATACCTTGTAGACTTACGTAGAATGCTCTTAACAAATAGGGAATATTTATTTTATAAAAAGAAGAAATTTGAAATGCCTCAGTTTTGCTATTTTTACAAGGGCACACTGGCCGATTGGCCTTTATTTATTCAGAATGACGTTAAATGAACTTATGGCACACCATTAAGAATAATACTAAATGAGTGCAATGTATTTATACATAATACCACGTTTAGCGGGTGCTTAACATAACGTTTCTTAGCATCAGGCCCGGACTAAAGAATTTTTGGCTCTAAATTTTACTTTTTTTTTACTTTTTAATAATGAAATCCGGTTTCGGCGGGTTTTTGCTTTATATGTCGTGTAGTTAATACCAAAGCAAAATTTACTTTTTATTTGATACACCTATATATTATATATTCATATTTCAAACTATGTCTTCATATTTTAAGCTATATTATATCTAGCTCTTTTCCTCCAATTTCTAAAGGTTAAACAACTTCACCCGTCACATTTTGTTCGTAATTTGCTTTTTATTTTATTTATATTCATGCAAGAATTCGGATTTGGACAAATTTGAAAATATTACTTATACGCTTGCCCATTTTCAGTTTCATCCGCTGCTAGAACATCTTGTTTAGGCAACATACCTTAGAGACCGAGGAAAATGCGATAGACAGTGCGAACATAATACAATACATAGAAGCGAACACATATACAGCTTTATAACATTCATTATTTAAGTCGTGAAATTTTCAGTAATATCCTGGAATCTCGCAATTTAATAACGTTGCTTTTGCCCATTCCCGAACCGCGTATAATTCTATTATACGCAGTAACATTGCGGACGGCGGAATGTGTGACACGAATACCAGAAATAAATTACGTATAGTCTTCAAAAGCTGATCGCATTACCCACGGTTTAGAGGCGGTCTTTGCGGCAGGCGTACATAGCGAATGGTCGTCTCTTTATAACGTTATTATTCCTGTTGCGATCTTGGCGAACAATGCTCATGTTTAGAGTTAAATATTTCGGAATTAGATGAGACGCTCTAAGATTCTAAATTACGTTCTTTAAAAAAAAATGATAATATTATTCAGTACTACTCCCGTTCTTACGTAAACGCTAGACACTACACTTAGAAAAAAAAAGTGTTTAGTTAACGCAAAGTGGGTTGATTCAGCACACCTTTTGGTTGATATATTTGAAAATGCACTATACTTAATTTAAGGAAACAAACTTTTTGACTAGAATATATGTTCGGATTAAGTAAATTTGGTTGTAAGTACTAGGTATATATAAAGTTCAAGCTGATAATACTGTCACGGCAATCGTTGGCCTTTATTAACTTAAGTAGATAGATACATAATTAAATTAAACATGCTACGTTAACCATATTGTGAAGGCTGAGTTAACTATTGACTTTTTGTGTGAATAATAAAATTAGTAGTATAGGAAAGTATCAATTTAAAATTGTAAGTAGATAGTCTATGTAACACAGAAAATCACAACTATGTTTTTAACAGTGTACGTATGAATTTACATATACCGGGTGGTCCATTTATCGTGGCCCCCCTAAAAATTTGGAAGCAGTCAGTTTTATGAAAAAAAGTTTCAAGTAAAAGTTTTACTACAAGAAGTGTCCTATCAGATGGTTATGCAGTCGTACACCAAGCAGAATGTTTGAAGGTCATGCGAAGGTCAATTTTTGTTTTTTTAATGGAACATGGCATTTTTTTTTCCAAATTCTGAAAAAGGATGTAATTGTGAGTAGAAAAGTAGTAAAACTCATGTAGCCTAAAATTAAGATGCAGCGAAATATTCAAGAAAAACAAAATACAAATTGGAAATAATACATGAAAAACATAGTATTTTGAAAGCAATATGAGGACGTATTACAAAATAATTACTAACAGATTGGGAATTAAGGATTAATTTTCAATAATAAGTCATTTAAAATATCGGATGTAGGTAATTACAAAGGAATTATGGGTATGAATATTTCGCTGAATCTTAATTTTAGGCCACATGAGTTTTACTACTTTTCTACTCACAATTACATCCTTTTCCAGAATTTGGAAAAAAAAATGCCATGTTCCATTAAAAAAACAAAAATTGACCTTCGCATGACCTTCAAACGTTCTCCTTGGTGTACGACTGCATAACCATCTGATAGGACACTTCTTGTAGTAAAACTTTTACTTGAAACTTTTTTTCATAAAACTGACTGCTTCCAAATTTTTAGGGGGGCCACGATAAATGGACCACCCGGTATATGTACGCGGAAATTCCAAGCTGACGGGCTATGCAATATGTATTGAATGTTTAGTAAAACATTGATGCTTTAAATCAAATATTTTCTCGTTAGTGGTGATTATATAATGAATTATTTTGCATTATTAGATAGAACATTGTTCAATTTAGGTACCTACACCGACCATTTTCGATTATTCAGCATAAAATATTTATTATATGCTTCTAAAAAACAGATAACTTCAACCATTTTACTCGAAACAACTGAACTTATCTAGTATAATTGAACTCTGTGGGTACCCTTATTCGTCTTTATAGAACACACTGTTTTTTATTTCGAGTGATAATAAATAACAGCGCACGATTTCATTTACTAAAGCCGTGCAATTGGATAGCTACAATACCCCTTTAATTACCAACTTCTTATATATTTCACTTTGATCCAATTACTGTCTTGCCTTATTATTATTTACACCAATCTCTCCGTAAATACATTTTCCAATTTTCTCAGGTTTGAGGTGGAACGTGCCGCTCCGAACGAGAACGGCATAATTGGAAACAACCTCGACCGAACTGTTTTTATTCGGGCGTCGTGGTTACAATTCAAAAACTGGTATTAGGAGGCCTTCTGTTTCAGTTTGCCTCTTCCTCGTTTCCTTCTGAAAATATATTTCGTACGTGACGGAGTATTTGTTAGCCCTGCTGTAATGTCATCAGCCAACGACAGCGGAAAGCGGTAACCCGCGTCGCGACTGTATAACTGGTTTTTTCCGCGCGCAGATCGGAAAATGCCCGCACCACCATTCGCCACGTACCTCCAGCAGCAATTTCATGCAATGCCGTCGCAGTGCTGAAGTTACAATAACAGTAAATCTCGCTGATAGAAGGAAAACACATTCTGGGCAATTTTTTGTCGTATATGGTATTATCTACCGCTACAGTGTTTAGCAATTCTTATTTAACAAGTTTAACACCCTTTTTAAACGAGGGAATGGGATGAGTAACTTTATGGAATACTGGAATAGAGATTTAGGTAGGTAATTTCTTCCTTATCAAAAAATATGGCTTTGATTTGAAAATAATCTGTCAGTTATAAAGTAAAATTTCTTATAGTAAAGCATATTTGGTCGAATGACTCTATAACTTATATTCCAATAAATATTTATTTGATTGTAAGAAACGAAATTATTTGAAATAAATAAAGCATGTCTTTAGTTTAACAATTTGTTTATTTGACCAAAATAAACTATTTTATTAAGCATATTATATAACAAAAATACTCCAAACTGTGTACTGGTAATGCTGTAAACTTCTCCTAAACCCCTTACCACAAACTGCACTAAACTGGACGTACGTTTCGATAACAAAGCTATCATCATCAGCAGAAACACTGAACTAAATAACTACACTAAAACTACCCTAATTTATACCTAAAAAAGGTCATGGTACAATGATCACGGTCATGGCTGACTGCCGTCATGCTTAAACATTGTTTGTGGTGAGGGGTTTAGGAGAAGTTTACAGCGAAGCATATTATACAAAGACTCCAGCTGTTGTCCACGGTATGGTTTTCACTCTCATGGATTTTCCATAAAAATGAAATTACTAGTGTTAACAAACTGACAAAAAAAAACTGTCAAAGACCACTGCATTCCAATTGCCCCATTTCCCCCAACATTAGTGGTTAATTCGCAAAAATTAAGAGTTACCGATGCAATGCGAAAACTGTTTTGATAACAGTTTCTGAGAAATATTAATCTGACAAGTAATAGATCAATATTTGATAACTATGTTTGCCATGTAGAAATATCGGGTATGGAAAGTTAGTGTAGTGAAATAGAAGAACTGCCATCTTTACGGCAATTTCTGTACTCGTAGAATATGTTTAATCTATTTGCTGCTATAGGCCAGTAAACTTTGCTATTATATGTTTAGTTCAGAACGTCTTGACGTAATGATTTAAGTAATACAATTTTGACGTAAATCTACTATTACTTGGTCTGTAACTGAAATAAATAGTTTCGTAGAAAATTGTACTTGATATCAACAAATATTTTTTTGTTGTTAAACTAGTTTATTAAAGATTATATTAAAAATATTATTTCAAAGAAATGATTTAATCGGTTCGATGAAACCAATAACATTAATCTTAAGTTACTATATCTAATTCAAAAAATTCTTTTTGTGAAATATTTTTATTTTTTTAAAGATATGTATTTCTTTGCCAAAAATAATATTTTTTTCCAGTAGATGAATAGTAGTGTTATGTGCTGCCGCCTGTATGCTTACCTATTAATAATTAGGGCTGTTTAGCGATCTTCTTTACTTGGAGTATGGAAAACAACAAATATACAGAGATTTGCGTGATTGGGAATAATAAACGCGATGACGCCACCATTCCTACAGCAGAAATAGAATACCAACTAGACCTCCCTCCTCTCCATTTATGGAAAATGGGAGAGACAAGAATGAATCATCTCAGATTGCAAGGCCTACCAAGTGGCAGATATGCATTATTGGGGCACAATAATATCATGTGAAAGGCAATTTTTTGGGAATGGGATTAGCCCACATGATATTGACATATCCATTTAGTACAAAGTTTGAAGTGGCAATCACGGATTGCATAAGCTGGAATCAATTCAGTTACAGAGACAGGTTCGTGTAATTGATGTTGTTTGCAAACGGATCAGAAATTAAGAACGGGACTGGAGTTGAAGCCTACAGTAAGGCAAGAAACACTATGCAATATTGCATTCTGTAATAGAATACTTATAAGAACGAGCGGATCTATATTTCAACAGATAGCCAGGCGATACTGAAGGTCTTAATGAACCCTAAGATATAATCAAGGCTGGTTTGGAAATATTCGAGAACTGAATAGCCTGACGCCTTGCAATAACATCATTTTACTGTGGGTGCCGGGACATTAAGCAATCGAAGGAAGCGAAAAAGCCGATGAACTAGCAAGAAAGGCTCCTTCGTATATAGGCCCAGAACCTGTTCTAGGAGTGTCTAAAAACGCAGCAATACTACAGGTGAGGAGTTGGGTCAACGAAATATACGAAGAACTCCGGGACAATATAACCAGCCAAATTCAAGAAAAGACCTTTATTAAGGATCCATCAAAGAAGAAACTGCAGCTCAGTGATGGTACACCTACAGAAAATTGCGATCACTGGAGATACCAACTGCAAACAGTGTAATAGGATCGCAGAGACTGCTTACCACATCCAGTGTGAATGCAAAGACAGGCAATTTTTAGCAAGCCGAATGAATCACTTTGATCAACCAGTATGTTGACACAGTATTATCATCATTTATATATGCACTGTGTCCACAGATGGAGTTGATGATAGGTATAATGACAAAAATTTCATATTTTATATATATTTATAAATCGTTTGTTTTAGAATTTTTAAAATCTAGTATACCTTTACACCTGAGTCAAAACTGTCTTCGTTTCAGGTAAAGTACTTACTATTTGTCTTCACAGTACGCCAATAAGAAAAAATGTATGTAGTGGCTAAGTAGCACAAAACTGCTGTTCTTCAATCAACCCTTCAATTTTAAGTTCACATACAACTGGTTTCAGCCTAGGCCATCATCAGGTCACATCAATCGAAAGACGCAATGAATAAGAAAAAATGCTTAAGGTAAAAACTTATGGGATTATGCACCTTTTCAGATTGATTGGCCTACTTTGATAATGATGAATTTTCTTGACTTTCAAGAAAATAACGACTTAACTACTGCCCAAGCAAATATGTAGAATGCAGGGGCAGCCATCTTAACAGATTGTTACGTAATTCTCTAAGATATTTAAAAATTCTAAAACAATTTCCAAGATCTGCAAATACACCTGTTGATTTATTTCTTTATTTATTTTTTTTTTATAAAATATGGACCAACTATCTAATCAGGAAAGAAGAAAATTTCGCACCATACATTAACTGTTTTATAGCAATGGGTTATAATTAGAATTATTCTACGCCCAGTAATGGCTTCTTTGAGTAGATATCTACGTCACCATGATGGGTGCAAAATGTAAATTCATCGGCGAAAAACATTAATATTTAAAACCATTTTATAAGTAATTTTCTTCTACCCATAAGCAAAACTCTAAATGTCTCTCTTCATCTCTAAGTTGCAGTATGTGCAGTAACTTTGGGTTGATCGTATGTTTCCTATTTTTTTCACATCCATTACTGAACCAGTTTCTGTGAATTTATTAATTAATTTTCTCCTCCTTCGAGACAGTCGTATTAGGATTTTTTTGTGGAAAAGATCAATTGCATATTAATAAGATTCATTTCCAATTCTATAACATTGCACTAAATAAACACGCTCTTCCGTTAACATTTTAAAAAATGATGTTACTTGTATCTGTTAATTTTTTGTTTTATGCTGCTAATAATCATACGAAACAACAAAGTAGACAAGAAGCCATAATTGAATTGAATGAACCGCAAATCATTTCAAGGAATTTATTAGGAGAGGGGAAAATGTGTTTAGGTTGGAGGTACGTAAAAATTATAATTCTAATTTGAAAATTTGTAGTCAGGTAGAAAACATTTTTTATAGAAATTTTATGTAAAACAATAAATACCTCAGTGCTTTCTCTTTTAAAATAATTTTCGTGTTTTCTTAATTTTACAACACCCCTATCTAATGGCTTATTTGATAATTATAAAATAATAAGAAAGATTTTTCTCCTATTATCTATTTCATCATTATTAATAAAGTAGGTCGATCTAAATATTTCCATAACTCCTATAACTTTTCCCCCTAACCAATTTTGCTTAGTATATATGTAACATTTTGGCGCACTGTGATCGTAAATAGTAGTACATTATTTTAAACGAAATTGGCAAACCATAATTTTTATCAAGGCAAACCGATGACTCTGAAGATCTACATACCGTAGTAACTTTTCACTCTGAATAACATGTTTTAGTAATATTTTGGATGACTATGAACGGATAAGATAGTTTACCTGCAACGAAAACAGTTTTAACTCAGCTGCAAAGGTCTACTGGATTTGTCAAGTCCATCCGTGGATATATAATATACGATTAGTCACAAAACCTATGTTTTTTCAAAGAATTAAATTCCAGTTGCCAGGTAGATCGAATAGATTATCAATCACGGCGACAGGAATTTCAACCAAGCTAGAAGTGTTTCTCAAATGTCAACAATTTCTAAGATGACGCTATGACTATGCAACGGAGAGAAGGAAAGCTTACTACGTTGTTTTTAATGTTTGAATTGGAAAGGTAAAGACTGACACCGCTGGAAGCTAATACACGCTTCTACAGAGCTGCCAAGAAAAGGTTAGTTAACAGGCGATTAAACCTAGTTGAAGAGACTAACCTGTTTATGTAAAGCTGTAGGTAATTCTCCATTAGGTACGGAATACTACAATATGTCTAAGACCGCAATGTTAATGGATAAATAAATAATGACCTTATCATCAATATTTACTTATTATTTGTTTATACTTTAATATTTATATTGCAAATTCAGAATATTGAAAATTCGTAAGAGAAAAATATCAACGGAATCTAAAATCCCCCAAGCTTCAATTAAAGATTCGCACATATTTCCTTTAATGGCAAACCCAAGAAATTAACTCGAAGTAATTAACATATTCACAACAAAAAAATGCTGATTATCGTTTTTGACTTAATAAACCGGTTTACATTTGTATTCTAGGCGTATATATACTCTTAATTCGATCGAGTAGAGATTAAGCAATAATAATGTAGAATCATCCAATTATTTCTGTTTATATTTGCACGAGATACCTATTACATGACAGATAATTGGCTGCCGCTTTATTTCTTATTGCAATTAAAATAACGAAGCATGGCAGAACAGCAGCATATGGGCAAAGTTCATGGCGGATGAGAAACGACTTCTGTTGCACGGCAGCATTTCGTATTTATCTCTCCATGCCCTCTTTAAAAATGTATTTGCCATAGATATAGCACTATCTGTTCAGATAGTTTTGCCTAATTGGATGCGTGCTTCACTGCTGCCAAGTAAAATATTACTTTGACCACGCGTCTGACATAAAGGAAGATAACTCGTGGAATTTTCGAATGATTCTGTTCGAGTTCGAACGTTTCGTAAGCGCCACTGATTGCGTCCGGAGAATGCTTCAAAAATTAGGAAGATTACGCGTATCAATATTTATTCAAATTATCGTTATAAGAATCAGAAGTATTCGCTACTGATAAATGTTTATTTATTGTGCAAAAGCAAATTGCTACAGGATATGTTTGATAAATTAAATTTATCAGCAATTGCCAATTTTATTTCATGTAAACAGACTACTGATTATGTAGGTGCAATAAATTCTAAAATTACTCGGACAATGTTACGAAAAGCACCCACGATTTGTTTTGAATTTAAATAAAGAACACAAAATTTGCGCTACAACTTTTTATTTTTGTAAATGATTCATCTGCCACCAGTATAGAAGGAACAGAAACAGAAATACATGTGCGAATATTTATAGCCATTCAGGAAAGTGAATCCTCCCGAAAATAAACACGTTACCGGTTGTTATTAGAACTGCTTCTGTTTTCCACGTTTTACTCCCTCTGCATTATAGTACAGCGTTGGCTATTTAAAGTTGGAGTGCCAGTTCATTGTAACACGGATTTCGCGAGAAACTGAGAGGGGACTTTAAGAAATTCGCTAATGTAAATTATGAGGTCATCGAGCTATATTACGTCCAAAAGCAATACCTGTACGATATGGATGAATCAGAATATTGTGACGATGTTTAACGATCCATGTTACAAATAACAGGAAAAAAATTTATCTTATACGAAAAAAAAAAACATTCATTTAAATATTAGCGTCAAATAAGTAAATGTTTCTTTGAAATCTTGTAAATATATGGAGTATCAATGATGCAATATATGGATTTTTTTTATTATTGAAATGTTTATGACAATCACAGTTTATTTACAAAAAAAAGCAAATGGGGTTTCTTAATAATAGTGAATCAAATATTGTTCATTGGAATCTTTTACATTGTCTTCAGGCATTCATTCTTCATAAAACTAATCGGGAAAACTTTTTTGCTTGTAATACTACTATTATTTTGAATCTTAAAATATATGTATTAGGAAAACCATGTCGCACAATGGGCCAACGCCGAAGGAAATTCCACACTACAATGTCATCTGTTTCTAAGAAAAACACTGACTTCCAGCTTTATAGTAATTAATATAAATTAACCAAAATAGCCAGATAGCCGTACAAATAAACCAATTTACATACCTAAACAGGAAGCATTATCCTGTGTTAAATCGGCATCTATCTATTGAGTTTGAATCAAGATGCATTAGTGTAAACAACCCCGAAATATAGTCTAGACCTATTAGGTATATATGCCTATTTTATAATTATCGTTATGTAATTAGTTCCCGAAAAGTAGGAATCGAAAGTATTCGATTCTTGAAAGTTCTCACTGTGAACTTATGTGAAGTTCTGGAAAACTTTTAAATGTCTGAGCCTCCTTTTTAATTATTTATTACTTCATTTAAGTGTTGTTGAAATTCTATATTGTATAAATAATAAAAGTGCATGGTAGTAGAATGAGAAGCTATTTTGCTAGACAAAATATATTTGCCACTTGATCGCTTATTAGTAGGGCGAAATAATATATATTTTTTGCGTCGGTTATATAATACGCAGTGGCGTGGAGGGAATCAGGATTTTTTGTACATACATAGTATATACATATGCATAAACATCAGCTCGTTCATCGAGTTCTCAATGCGATATATTCGCTTCTTGAAAGTACTCGTTATACTCGAATACCAAGCGCTACGTACTAGAGTTATCGGGTAATGAGTTCTTAGTTTTCAATACTCGAATTCGTGAACTCAACTCCCGACTCGAATTCTAATACGTAATAGTCCCATGTATGCCGTATTCAAGTTATCGTAACTCTTTTATAAATCTCTCCTTTTAATGAATGCTTTTGCAATACATATAAATATTTTGAATCGGATATATGTACAATCGCCGACTTTATTTAGCAATCGAACGAATGGCTCGACGCTTTGCTGATGCTAAATATTAATGTCGGTCACTGTACTTAAGTATCTTTTTTCCATTACACAGACTCGAATTAGTGAGCGAATTCGCGCGCTTGAGTACTAGATCGGATCTACATATTCGAGTGTGGACTGGATTCATTTGCCAACTCAATACGAGTTACTCGATTCTCGAAATCACGGATTCCTCGCATCACTAGTGTGTATGAATATATTATTGTCACTCAGGATATTGTTGATTTCTAACATTTTTTCTTTTGGTTTGCAAAGGTTTCGAAGTTTTTCGTTTAATTTAGTTTATATTTTTTACATTTTTCTGTAGGTTGTTGGTATTTTGGGTTTCTCTGTCTAATATTCTGTTGTATATTATTAGTAGATTAGGTATTATTTTCTTATTATTACGTTGGAAGGTTTTTGAATTCCGTAGTTTAGTTCCTTTGTAGTTGTTGATAATCTTGTATGTTTCAAAATAGCTTCTGATTCTACATTCCAAAATTGTTCAAAGGTGATTGCATGGATTGCAAATTATGGAGAATGTTAAAAAAAACTGATCATGCTCCACTAAACAGTTGTGATATGTAATAATTTTCTGTGTTTAAAAATATCCTACAACCTTATGTATTTTTACCACAGATAATTTAGAAATGTTATTAGTTGTGAACGGAGAGTCGAAACCGCTATTATAACGGATATACGGTTGGGGTGATGACCGTGACCGAAATTCTTATTTCTGTTATGGTCTTACGGTAATCGCAATTTAGGGATTAATTTCGGTCACGGTCATAACCGTAACCGTAGTTCAAAATATATGAAAACCGCTCATAACCGTGACCGGAATTCTACATTAAATACCTCTTATGACCGTATTTGAATTACGGTTGGACCGTATTCAATAATTTTGTAAACCGTATTTGACCGTATTTATATATGGTCCTCCAGGCGCCGCTCCCCATGTTGTGATACGGGAAACGCTGTTTCGGAACATATTGCAGTCGCACAGGACTACTTGATCTGCTCGAATTAGCAGACATAATTAAGGTTGAAACCAGTGACCGTTATTGAGACTGAATACGGTCAATAAACGGTCACCGAAAGTCTGACACTAATTGAAATGGGGTTAGGAATAGCGGTCATACAAATACGGTCAGGGAATATTCGGTTAGAATTAGGATACCGGATAAATATGGTCAGATTTAGGGTAGCTTTAGAAATAGGTTCTTATAGGAAGAAGTGGTCGAATTCTGGCGCAGACGGGTGATTCATGCATTTGTGTTTCAATGTTTACATAACTTACTTAGTCGTATGTACGATACTGCCATCTGGGGACAAACGAGAAGAGTTAGTGTGAAGGAGAAGACGCCATTATTTGTATTTCTTTCGTCCGGGTTTGTGATTATATTATCGTGTCTAGTTCCATGATAATCTTCTTGTGAAAAGTAAAGTATAAAAATTTTATTTGCAAACAGTAATAGTAAGCAATAGTTAGCAAAGAATTACAATTACATTTGAATTTAGTACATTTTGCTTCCCACGTACAATTGCGGAAACAAATCTTAGGACACGCATCGAGCGCCGAGCCTTTTCGTTGCTATAGCTGGCTCCCTCACTCCCCCTCGCCTAAGTTCTAATACATATTGGGTGCGGCAAAATTCGCGGGGTGAGACGGGAGGAAGAGATAGCAATAGTTACGGAAAGGTTCGGCTCGATGCGTGCCCTACGATTTCTTTCCACGATTGTACATACTGAAACGATTTTGTTCCATAAAAAAATATCAAAAAAAAAATTAAAGCTCAAAGCTTAGTGTGCGCAGAATTACACCATCCAGTCTGGTAATTCTGCGCACACTAAGTTTTCAGTTTTAATTTTTTTAATTTTTTTTTTAAGGAATGAAATCGTTTAAGTGGTTTTTGTAAAAATCAACTACGTTACGGTTTTATTAAAGGAAATATAGCTGTATGTAGTTAAGTGCGCCAAATTCGAACCAACCAACAGGTAAAAATTTGAGGGAGTGAAATAGGGAGTTCTCCGTTTTGGAATATTTTGTTCCAAAAAGGAGTTGCCATAGCTAAAAACAGAAGTATTTCCTCGGTTTTGTACAAATCTCAACCAAAACGGAGAGATTGAATTTACTCCGCTTTCTAACACGATTTTTCAAGGAAGAAATAATCTCCGCTTTCTCTCGCATCTACACTACCGTTATAAGCCAAATGTGAACAATATCCCTAACATTGCATTACATTTTCTCCTTCACAGGAGGTGATAATTTGTTTACTTAACAGATGTTTCTATTTCTAATACCTCAACGCCAAAAAGGGAAAGGATACCTCGATTGGGAACATTTGTTCTCCAAATCGTAACTGTTTCCCTAAACATTTGAAAATTGCAAGTTTGCATAGGGCATGCGCATTTATTAAAGCGATATTAGTGCAGCGCATGTGCAACAAATCTGGACGTAAGTCACTTGCAATAGTTCGAGAATGGAGAAGGATAATGGGGAATGCGCTGTACACTGAAATTTATAAATACACATCAGAGTAAAGTACGAAAAACCGTAAAAGATGGGTAGAGTTATGGGAGCAAACATCACCAGGGCAGATGTAGATAAAGCAGGTAAGAAACTTGTGCATCTTATTTAATTTTCAATCTACGATGTACCAAATTTTTACTTGCACCCTTCTAGGTGTTAGCTCCTGAATAAAAGCACGTTTATCTTAGCTGAATCCGTGGTGTTTCAACTGTGTCGTGCCTTCAACCACGGTCGCTAACAAACTCGAAGAAGCGACTATATTATGGCATAAATTAAAGCAATTCAATGACGGCTGCTCTGTGACCGCAGAAGAGGACGTGCTTAGTGTGTTATCCTAGTAATCATTAGGAATATATCAAAATAATTCAAGAACTTGAGGTTTCGACGACATTTTTGATTGCATTTTTTAATGAAAAATAATAGAATAAATGCACTGAGCAAGGGTGCTTCTGTCCACTATAGAATAGCCCTCATTGATTAACTCCAATATGATGTTAAACTTAGCTACTAGAGGAGCTAGGTAACATAAAAAATAGAGTTAAAAACCTTCTCACTAGAAGATAGTTCTCTCTCTCTCTGTGGCAGGTACCTTCTTAAACGAAATAATCAAATGTGTAAAGGATGAAATACATTCCGAACGGAGTTAACGTTTGTTTATTGCGGATGTAATTATTTCCAAGTGGAGTTACGTGCATTAGCAACGGAGATAATTTTTATCTGATACGATAGTAGCATGCAATACATATGGGGGAACAACATCCTTATTCATGTTTAATAACGCAGTAGGAGTTAAATTTCTCTATTTCGGAAACTTTTTACATTTATTGCAAAATAGTAAACTGCATAAGAGAGACAAATTGGTCCTTAACGAGATTAGGTTGCCATCGGTAAAAGATGTTTTTTTCCCTAATGAAAGCAAAATTATCTCTGTATTCCATCCCTTTGGTAGCAAAACATTTAATCGCCGAAATGGAGGCTCCTTGAACGGATGGTCGCGAGGGAACACCGAAAGAGTTAAAAACGGTGTTAGATTCAACTCCGTATTTTTATCTGTGCACTTTCCACTACGTTTCTATTTTTTTTTTTTTTTTATAATTTAAATAATGGCATGCGTAAACAAAAGCAGTTTCAAAGGTCAATAATGAAATAAAATAACAAAAACATAGATTCTAAAAAACTTAACAATAATAAATAAAATACCTATTCGTCGGTAATAGATAAAAAAATACTGATGTTCGGGATATTTATTAATTATTCGTTCATAAAATTCCAGGCGACAGTAATAATCGTCGAGTAACAGTTATTGGCAATGCTAATTTTGTGCCATCGATATTTATTCTTATGTAAAAGGTTTAAAACTTTTACACTATTACTAAATCCGCGAGCATTGTTTAGATATCATACTAGGATTTTATTTCACTAATGCAGACATTTTTCGCCAACACATTTTTATTTTTGTTATTGATTTAATCGTTGTTTCAAAACATCCAACTGTATCACGAATAATAGTCGCGCTAGGAACATAGAAATAAAGTGGGAAGAACTCGCTTCAAGATGCGCGAAACTTCTAATTTTGAAGGTCGGGGCTAGCGGCAAAATTTAATTTGAACAGATTTACACATATTCAAGCAAGAAAAATAGTGACACATGTACTTTATTCATTCTTTATATGCAGCAGAACTATTTACATTATATATATTATACCTACATATTCAGTCTAGTGATGTAACGAATATTCGCGTTCGCATTCGCAATAAATATGCGAATATTGCGAATATCGAATTATCCATTTTAACAGGTAACTTTTACCTGTTTAAAATGGGTTAATATTAGAAAAAAACAATATTCAAATTTAATGGAAATCCTAAAACAACCTTTTGAGCACCAAAGTTGCAATTACTTAGAATAACCATCAAGAACCTCAAAATAAACTTGAATGACAAGAATAAAACGTAAAAAGTCAAAACGATTCGGTTGTACTTGGCTAGTTTCGCTGCGGTGATGGAGAAATTTATTTCTCTGCGTGTGCTTAATGCAAGTGTTCGTATAGTTGTAAACTGCAAACTAATAGAGGACGCTAGTAAAGTTAAAAAGTTAATATTCGCATTCGCGAATATCTAGTGCTCATATTCGCATTCGCATTCGCGAATGTGTAAAATCACGTATTCGTTACATCACTAATATTGACCTATGTAAATATTTTTGCACTCATTTTATGAAATGCATAATTGAAAAAATATATAAATAAATATAAACATGTATACAATTATATTTACAAAATATAGATGTACTCATTTGATTTGAAATTAATTTTATATGTCAGAAAATCTTAAAACAAATGTTTGGTAATGTGGACGCCTTCACAAATAGGTATGTTTATCTGTGCCCACACCACTACTTCTCACGATGTTGAGAACTTTCAAGTTGCTTCGAAGTTGTTGTCATATGCCTGCTAAAAGAAATGATATGAAAAGCTCCCAGCCTTTTTTTTTTGTTGCTTTCTTAATATTTAAACGAGCGAAATGGATGATACAATTGTCCACTAGAAGATGCTGATCATTTATATCGGTAAACTCTATAATAAAGGTTGTAGTATGCATTGAGCAAACAATAACTAAAACCAAATAATAGTATAGTACACAGTACCTCAGTTTTCTTTTTAAAATATGCTGTTTATGTTCTAATGATTCAATTGTCACACGTTCATTGTGAAGTCTGGTGAATGTGTCTTTGTTATCGTTAGGCTGCAGTAAAAATTTAAGTGACTGTACTGCAATTATTCTTTATATTGACTACTTTTATAATAAAATAAGTCTTCTTCTCTGAAATGTTTTGAATAAATCAATTTGTTTTCCGACCAAGTGAAAGCACTTCAATCCTTACCCAAAACATCCAATCATTGTTTTAATAATTCACTTTGTGGAAAACTACAAGCGTATTTTCATTGTTAAATACGTAATTTACCAAAAATACATAGAATTTTGTCGATTTATCATATGCTTACATAAAAAAAAAACACCTATAGGTTTAAGCCCTTGGGTAGTGGACACCTTGAGACACCGCACAACATCTAATAAAACGTGCACAAAGCTTTAATATGACTTTAACGAAATAGAATTACGAAAAACATGCTAAAATACACAATTGGCTTTGGCAGTGAACCTTCAAAATGGCATTAGCTCATCGGCCTAATATTCACCAACGCCTTGTTAAGAAATGAGCGAAATGAATCGAACGCCAGCTAAACGGAGAGTAATAAACGGAATGAGGGATATGTTGAATAGATTTAAATTGAAAAGGTGGATGTGGTTATAGCATTTTGTAATAGTTCGACAAAAGTAGAGAATAGCAGTGAGTGGTTAGTCGTTTAAACAAGCGATAGCATCGGATTGAGAATTGTAGATGGAACGTAAATCTGACACAGCAATCGCCCAGCAGAATAACACGCGTATTTCTCGACTTTGTTAACTGATAGAAATCATATTTTCATCCTTCTTTTATTCATATAACGGCAATCAACAGGTCGAAAGTGAGGTCTTGGCACATACTTTTATATCATTTATTTAAACATGTGCTAGATACCGAATCATATATGTACTTATGTATGTAATAAAAAATGTTGACAGCCTAACATGGAAAGACGCCTTCGTTCGTCCATTTTGTCAGTATAATCAAAAGTAACATTTGATGAACACCAGAAGCTTATTACAACTGACGTGAATTTCATAAATAACTTCAAAACGAAAACATTAAAAATGTGTTAGCGAAAAGTATATACATACATATATTACGAACTTAAAATTGGCATTGCAGAAAATTTAAAATAGATTACTTATTTAATATTTAACATCACTCACTCACTGCAACAATTTCGCATCCATTTTGAAAAATCGATAAAGGTATATGCACCAGGAAATTGCTGGTGCCCCGTTGCACAGTCGCAACGCCTGAATAAGTTACAAGTTTCTATTAAGTTGTTTTTCTTTACACGTAGGTGTTCGAGAAACTCGAGTGCGAGTTCCAGGGCAATGTTTAAAGTCATCTTAGATTTATGGTGTCTAATTAAGTCGTCAATGTAATGAATAATTTATTCGACAAGTTTTGAATTTCTATGAATAGCTAATAGACAGCGGAACTGTACGTTGCCCGTTTAGATAGTATCGTTTGCGATAGAAATTATGATTATCTTGCCGTACTAGTACTGTCTTCAAAATTGATGGGTAAAATGTGCAAACTCGGAACAACGTTGCTGTACCTACGTATCGTCGTATTTCTGCTGAGAAAACGATGATTTAGCGTTCTATTATATTCTACGTCGTGAATTGGGTTTAATTTGAACGGCACCGTAAATTATTGCCGGACAATTAAGTGACGACGTGCGGTCAATTTGCTCGTTCACTTACATTCACTTAGGAACCTTTGTACGGGATTGCTTAGAATTTATTGTAGACATATATGTATGTCGTTAGCGGTAGTCAAGTCTAGTATACGAATGGTATCTGTGTAAGGAGCCGAACTACTTATTGTTAGTTTCAACACATTTCAGAAAACGCTTTAATTATATTAATCTATAAATTCCCAACAATTTTAGTGCAATTAAAAAGATGAATCATCTTACAAGGAAAGGTACCTAGTCGATCAGACTGATTTTGATAAAATTTGGTAGGAATGTAGAACACCGAAAAATTTTGACACATATCTTTTGAGCCTCCCATATTCGTTTCTAGAGGGTGTAATGGGGGTTCAAAATTTTCCCCAAAAACATATTTTTTGCAATATAGAAATATCCAGATCGGGTAAAGATAAAATCGTTCCTTGTTAGTAGCCATACATTTTAGGTTGAAAAAAGAACAGTGGCGCACTCACGGGGTGGTTAGAGGATTAAAAAATACCCTTTTTTCTCACCCCCGCTCTTGTATATTCTAAATTCAATTTTTCTTTTTTTAGTCTTTAACTACATGAAATAATAAAGGTTACGTGTTTTTAAGTTTTTTTCTAAATGTTAATTTTTGGAAATTATTGTTATTTCTATGTACGCCTGCAGAAGATTATCTTCCTTCATATTTTTGAAATTAAATCTAATGTCGCATTGTATTTCAATTATTGTTTGTTATATTAAAATATAAAAAAAAAAACAATGTGATAAATACAAATAGTAATGCCAAGAAAGTTTGTGCGTCGTTACGTAAATATAAATTACTTTATAAAATATAAATAAAACTTTAAAAATGGGGAGGAGGGGAAGTTGTTGTTAGCATTAGCATCACTTTCGCAAGAAGTGGTTTTAGGAAGATATTATCTCTAAACCCTACTGAAATAATAGTAATAAGTAGACAATGAGCTAATTATAGATACTGAATGATTGAATACACAATAGAAGCAATAGCCATAGATTAAACGGATAGTAATATTTATCAAAAATATTTAATAAACATCATAAACCAATTACTAGTTAATAATTTACAATTACAAATTATAGGAATAAATCCTTTGGGTTTTTCCCAAAGAAGATATTCTACAAAAGTCGATAAAAATTGAATTCTTTTTTTTCCTACTGTGGCGCCGCTTGGATCGTCTAGAACAAATTATGGTAGTAGGGAAATGGTAGGAGAAGATTTGCAAAAATGTTGGTGATTGTACCAAAACGGCCACTTTATCAAAAAAAAAAATTGAAAAAATGATCACGTGATCGACGGAAACCGAATTATTATTTGTCTGATAGCTTAATAAAACTGCATATTTACTTTTTTTACGTTCCGATCAGACAACCTAATCGCAAAATAAAAATTTGGTTTTTATTTTTTTACTGAAAGCTGAAAATTTGGCTGTAGACCACCTCTATGGGGTCAAATATATGCCCTAATTTTCAGCCAAAAATCGTCTGGGGCTGGCAACCCATACCTACTCAGCTACAGCCAAAAACATTTTTTTTTTCTTTTTATTCTTACCTGAAGAATAAGCTACTAATATTTTTTTGATCAAATATTAGTCCTCTGTGGAACAATTCAAACATCTGGAAATAATATTCAAAGCTGAAGGTGGTCATCTTTTGTCCGATTTTCCCCTACTGGTCCGCATTTATCTAACACAAAAGATATCTGGTAAAGAGAAAATTAATGGTGTAAAAGCACAGAATATCTTTTCTTTGTCGGCTCTTTTGATCACGGTGTGCAAAATTTCGTGACGTCACTGTTCGGGCTAGAAGTCAGGATGGGCTTTGATAAAATTCGCCGATGCCTGACAGGACCTCAGTGAAATGAATTTTGAGAATATGATACATATCCACGTGGGGTATGGCATACCCCACCACACTAACGAAGGGTTAAAATGAATACATATCGCTCATTTTTTACTTTCTTTTCTATTATTTTCACACTTTATCGACTTGCAGTTGATAACACTATTTAAATTAACAGAAGAAAATAAAGTTGAAGTCAGCTAAGTCATAATATACTATCAGTACGGACAAGGTCGCAAATTCCTTTGTTCTTTTGTGGTCCGTTTAGAATGACTTTCAACCTTAGCTGCCATCTTATAAAGCTGTTGCCGGGAATATTCAATCATGTGGAGTAATTTATACTTTAAAGGAAGTAGGAAAATAGACTGGAAAAATACACAAAATGAGTTTTTTATTATAATTTTCTTGCAAATATTTCTGCACAGGTTATAGTAATAAAAAACACGATTATAAAATAATGTTTGATTAAGTGATACATATATTTATATACATATATATATTAAAGTGTTTTACGATAATTGAGTTCACAATCTTTTCTTTTTGTGAAACGTATCTTTATATTTTATAGTATAAAATATAAATAATGTGGTCCTTTCTCAAATAAATGAATGGAAATGAACCACTTCGGTGGAAGGGTTTTATTGCAGATATTCAAATTTCTAACACGAACACACACCAAATTCTGATTAAGGTTCAAAAGTTATAACTATATTGTTCTGTGCAATACAAAGCTGCTTTTTATTCGACTCCTTCATTTCTAACATCCGATCCTACACTGATTTGTCAACAATTATGCCGCGGGTGCACAAGTGGATAGAGTTTCAAATTATTTTCACACAACGTATTTCCGTCTTTTATATTCTCGTGACGGATCTGAAGATTGTACCGTAACCGAAAACATGTAATCTTAAATCATTTTAAGTATACAAACGAATGAAAGGGACCATATTTTTTTCAGTTAGACTTTACACAGATAACTCCATTCAACAAAACGAATAAAGAATATTTTTTATTAAATTACCATTTTTGCCACGGCGTAACTGCTGTAATTTATATCTGCAATTCAAATTTTAGTTGTTTTGTTTCGCAACCTTAAAATCACAAAGTTTTAGAAATTGCTCCCTATACAGTTGGTACTAATAGCTCCTATATACGAAACGACCGTTAATGTTGTTTGGCAATGGTATGCATAATATTCTATATACTAAACGCCCACCTTTTAAGTAATACTTATATATTTTGTTAGGTAGGTAGGAGTTTCTTAATTTGAATATGCTAATAAGTAAAGCGTCCATGGCGCCTGCATTGTACTGAATTTGGCTGGCAGTTGTTTATCAGCTTATTAAAAATCACCATTTCGTTGTAATAATAAAAATCATTGATTCAACGGTACCAACTCAGTGTGTCCTTATTTATGTTCCTCTTTTCGCTTTAATATCATAAAAAGAAATTAGATATTTACGATAATTCTATCACATATTTGGACCCTTTAGAAAAGATAAATCCTATTTGATTTTCAAGATTTATTTACCGTTATTTAAAAATAGACTAAATTGTCGAGCAAGGACAATTATTTGAGTTCAAATATTTAAACTCTGACAAGAGTTCTAATTGTCGTAGCATTAATGTCAACATATTACAGGATATGTTGCTATCGTTGAAACTTAAATATAATCCCTTTATTGTTATTTGCCGATTGCGTAAGAACTTAAACGTGCATAATGAACTTATAATTACAAACACATGACTTTTGTGTTACTTGTAAAAAAAAAAACGAATGCCGGAATTGCATACTTTATACCACACCCATCTGACAATTGTATTCTGTTCTACACCAACACGAATTAAGTGTATGTTGTACGTACGCAATAACGTTTGCAATTTATTCTATTGCATATGCATGTTGGTTAGCGTTTAAATAAAGGTAAGCACATAACAAGCAATTAGGTGTATTATTAGAACATTTTTTCTATTTAGTAGTTATAAATTTGATTTACAAATAACCTAATAAAATTCATAATGTATTATTTAAATCAATTTTTCAACTATTATAAATTTTTATTACTTTTCGGTTTTACCGGAAATACGATCAAATTTATAATTTTAAGCGGAACACCTTCTATATTTTGACTATATTCGGATTCTATAAAAACCAACAAAAATTTCTGTTTCAGATTAATGTGGATGGCCCATCAGGTTCCATTTAAAAAAATTGGTCATTTTTTATTTAAAAACTGTCAAAATGTACTTTATCACTTCCTAGTAGTGATATAAAATAAGAGATTGGAACATTTGCAAATTCTTGGTGTTAGGTTATATGTTTGTTGTAAATATTCGGATGATTTCAATAATCGGAATAATATTCGGATTCCATATTCCACTAAACATACTCGTATAAGTCGCACGTATTCGGATGATTTCAATAATCGGAATAACCGAATCGGAATAATGTTCCGATTGCATATTCGACCACACATATTCGTATAAGTTGCACTTATTCGGATGGTTTCAATAATCGGAATAATATTCGGATTCCATATTCCACCAAACATACTCGTATAAGTTGCACGTATTCGGATGGTTTCAATAATCGGAATAATATTCGGATTCCATATTCCACCAAACATACTCGTTTAAATTGCACGTATTTCGATGATTCAATAACGGAATAATATTCGATCCATATCTACACCACACATACTCGTATAAGTTGCAACGTATTCGGTGGTTTTCATATCGGAATTATAATTCGGATTCCATCTTTCACCCACATACTCGTATAAGTTGCACGGATTCGGATGATTTCAAGTGGATTTCAATAAGCTCGGGGGAATACGGGATCATATTTCATGTTGATTTTATAAGTAACTAAATCTCTATTAATGAATTTTTATGAATACGTATATGGACACCTACCCAAAAGTTTCGGTAGATTCATTCGATATAAACGTTGTAACAGACTCACCGATTCAGAATCACGACCGTGTCAAGCAATCATCGTTCGGAAATCATCCTATTCAGAATGCATCCGATTGCCGAATCGGAAGCAATACTCGGAATCACCCGATTCCAAATCGGATTCTAAGAATTGGAATCATCCGAATATTTCAATAATCGGAATCAACGAATATTTTTATTTGGATACCCACAACACTTTGGATGGCTCCTGCGGTATATTGCAAGAGTGATATTACACTGCGATCTAAAAAATCTATTGGGTCCCCTGTTCTTGCTGTTTACAGCTGGTCTATTCCTTTCAGAAAGTGTAGGATGTCAGAAGGGCCCAGGTTAGGTAAGTCCCCTCTTCGATTTCACGTGCTCCCAGGTGCAACGCCCTTGAGCTGCACAGTGCTACGCAATTTGAGAGGGGATGGATGCCATCCTGTTCCCCAATCTGCCTCAGTCGTTTTGCTTCTCCCTTTGTTCCTTCCTTGTGAGGTACTCTCATTTTGGAAGTGGAAGTCTTCCTGCTCCAGTTCCTGTTTACTAGCGGTTTGTCCCACTAATAAACTTCTTTTCTTCATGGTTGATCCCACGAGTAGCTAGGAAAGAAAAGGTCCACCTCCACAGAGCCCCGCATGCAGAGGTAAGACTAAATACAATGGGGTGCGCCAGGTATCCCAAGGTTGGACTAGTAGACTAGTCTTCTATCCAGCCACGCGTCCCATCAACCTAGTCCGACACCTTAGGATTTAGGTTTTTGTTGAGGTTGTCTCTCTCGGTCCGTGCAGTTAAGCCAAGACCCCCATCCCTTTCGGGATCTGGTTTAACAGTTGGGCTTTCGGTAGCCGAAAGCTACAACTGGCATCATTGTAGAACCCTGTGCAAGCCCTTAGCCACGACACGACAGCTCGGGTGAGGGGGGAGTGATTCACTGAAACGGTCTTCATTCACCCTGCTTCGGTTTTAAGCAGAGAGGACGAACTTATAGCCGCCACTAACCATCTCGTCTTGAGCGAATCCTGACAAGATGGCCTTTCCCCTATCCACCACCTCGGGGACGCACCTGATAGGTACTCCCAACTCCTTGGTTGATGTTAAGTTAATGGCTAGGAATATTTCTAGCGTATTCGCGACACTCTAGATAGAAAAATAAAAATTCGATTTTCTGGTAATCTAGGAAACGAAAACTAACAAATCATATGTTTTCGGATTCAGAAAATTACATAGAATCCGAATATGCCAAAATATACGAGATGTTCCATTTAAAATTTTAAATTTGACCTTATTTACAGTAAAACCGGCAGTGACGAAAAGCAATATATAGGTTAAACGATTAAAAAATGTAAATAATACATTTCCAATTGCATTAAAAAATATTAACAAATAGAGAAGTTATAGGCTGAAAATCCCCGTATACGAGGGTTGTCAATTTGTGTTATGCATATATTTAAATTGAGAAGAGTTTCTTAGTTAATAACTATTTAAGTACCTACCTAAATAAAGCTTGTTGTAATAAGAGAAAAGTACTGAGTTCTGCTGCTTTCCTAATTTTTCAGTTTATTTTAGAACTACAACAAAATAAAGTTTAATATAATAAAAACATAGAATTTCTAGCGTACTTCACTTTTTACTTTTAAAATATTTATTCTACTATAACTAAATGATTGCTTCTATTAATTTAACAAACTCAGTCAGTTGATTTGAACAGTAAGCATTGTTTAATTGAAAAATGAGCGTTTTTAAGAAGCAGAACTAGAAATATCTTGTGTAAAAAAGTATCTAAGTACGATTTTGTATCTAAAATAATATAAACTAAGATTTTTTGTATCTAAGATACCGTAACTTTATTAAAAAAAAAAAAAAACAGTACAGTGCCATTGTACTTCGTTTGTACCCGTTTGCACCATCTTCGGTTTCGTTTGTACCACAAAGGATAAAAAGAAAGCTTTAAAAAAAAAAAGTCAGTAAGCAAGTACAAGATATTCCAAAAACGGACAGCTCCATTCGAATGAGCATCGTTTGTACACATTTGTACCTCTTTTTACATCGTTTGTACTTCCACCCAAACGGAAGTAGTGACAATTGAAAATATGTCAAAGAGAGAAATTTAGCTATTTTTTGAGATATCGAAAAACGGCCAACGCTATGCGACAGAGCATAGCTTGTACTCGTTTTTCTGAGCAAGTTCCATTTCCGAACGTCAAAATTGCGATCGAGTTAACCAGGTCGGATTTTTCGTGAACTTTTGCCTTCTGTTGCGTTGAATTATTGTCTGAATTAACTCAATCAGTTTTTTCAGTCTAACTTTACCTACTTGGCATATTCAAACATTACTATATTCGAAATATTCGTTACATTTAATGGATCCAAACGATTCCCTGTTTAGGAATATCACAATTGAAATTAAAGCAGTGTAAAATAGCGTGCTGACTTTCCACAATTCTATATATCGACTAACTTTCTATATGTATACGCGAAACCCGCTGTAATTTCACGCATATCTTGACAATTTATCTGATTAATAACCACCAATGTTCTTTCACTCTCCCATTTTCTGTATTTCTATATTCTGTAAAGTATCTGCGCCACCGACCCGTATCACATTCGCGGGATATCAAGTGAAGGATCTCTCTACGACCCAGACAGATCCGTGCGTTTCAAGTACGCACGCATTAAACCCAGGAGATCTTCCGTTGGACCGCAGAATTCTCTCACAGTATTTATTTTAGTTTAATATAAATTCTCCCGCGCACATGCTAAGAGGAATTTGTAATATTCAAGCTGGTTCATTCGTTGCGACGGCCGATGGCGTCGGGTTTTCTGCGACCACTATGTTAAGACTGAGAATGGACGAGAACACGTTGTACAGGGTGCCGGAATAAAATATCCGGAGGCTGCGAGAAAGAGAGTAGATATGGGTTACCATTACTGGGGATGGGAATCGATATCTACTCTCTTGCTCGCACTGTTTGGATACTTTGTTCGAGCACTGTACCACGTGGTAGTAGTTAAGATAACGGATGAGTCATGACGGTTTCAATTTCTAACCCTAGGTTCACTTCATAAAACCGCTTTCTAATATGACAGTTTGTTATTCTGTAAACCTCTCCTAGACCCCTCACCACAAACCTGCTGCACTAAACTGGATCTACGTTTCGATAGCAAAGCTATCATCATCAGCCGATACACTGAACTTTTGTTATTGTTTACATTGGTACCTACATGCAATAGTTTACTCATCCTACACGATCTACTTGTTATTATTGTTTATTTATTTTACCTATTTTATTAGTTTTAAATTACCCATGCAGTTTTAAGGACAATTAATCAACTTTGGTAAGGTGCATCCATTGTGCATTATTTATGTAAAAGGTAAGGTTAGTGGTCATTACATTATTACATAAGACTTTGTTATATATATTTGTTGTATTTGACTGAAATAACCGTGAGATAAGATGAGAAGAGGCGCCAATTGGCATCACAGTATTGCGCCATTCACACTTGCAAAATACATTCTGATGCTAATGACAGTCACAGTTTCTTCACATTTCCGCATGAATCTATTTTAGTAAACGAATTTTGAAGAATTAGCAATTGAGGAACTGTAATAGGAGAAGAATCAAGAAAGTACATGGTCCACATTTCGACAACATTTATTCACATTATAAACAGCTTGATATTGTTTAATGTATGTCTAAACCCTCTACTTGTGCACCACCGGATTGTTGACAAATCACCGCTGGGCTGTATGTTAAAAATTTGAAATTGGTCTAGTAAAAGGGAACAGTCTTTATATTATTATAGAACGATATAGTCATAATTCTTTAACTAGTGCTGTTGGTATTCGATAAAATTGAAATCCGGATATCCAGATTTACTATTTGACTCTACTATCCGGATTCACAATGTGATCCTCAGAATTTCGGTCCACTCTCCGATTCTCGGATTCGGAAATGGGATAAATTATCGACCAACCCAGTATTAGTGTATGGTGTACTACATATACTGTAATCGTCAAAATTTAACTAGAGGATAGGAAAGCAGAGAATAGAAAAGAGCGCGCCGCTTTAAAATAGAAAACAAACATATAGCCGCGTCTCTCACCACATGCCCAATATCGCTCCTTATTTGGCATCGGTGCGTATTGCAAGGTAATTTTATGCATAGTATAAGATCCTATACTAAAGTTAAATTTTGTCGAACAGGTACAGACATTCCATTTTCATTACATAGGTATTCGACAAATCTTAGTGATTATTGCGCCAGGTACAAGGTTTCGGATCTGAGGTTTCGTGGATCCGGAGAGCAAATTACGCGGATCCAAAATTATCCGGATCCGGATAAACAGCGCTATCTTCAATCCTAATTATAAATTGGCGTGGTGTGTGTTCGTGTCAGAAATCTTAAATTCTACAATAAAACCTTTCTACCGAAATCGCTGCATTTTTATTTAAAAAAGAACCGCAACATATCTATCCTGGAAGAATATTGCACACTATAAAGTATATTAATAAAATTTAGTTCCACAAAAACGAAGGGGATGTAGATCAATTATTACACTAATACAAATATTAACACTTATAAATATATGTGTTACTCAAGCAAACGTTGTTTTACTAAAATCTTGTTTATTTTTATTGATCTGTTCAGAAGTAATGAAATTAAAATAAAAAACGCATAAATTCTATCTGTTTTCCTACTTTCCTTGAAATATAATTTACTCGACGCATTTGAAAATTCCCGGTAACAGCTTTACAAGATGTCAGCTAGGTTTCAAGGTCGTTTAAAACGAACCACAAAACATTAAGTTTTAACAGTTATCTCACTTTGTATACCAAAGTATAGCTAAACCAAGAGCATCACTCACGTTTCTATGTTTTTTAGGGAAACTTTTTGGTGACCTTCTACCACTTTGTTTTGTACATCGTGCGCGAAATTTTAAAAATATATTTGTATATTTAAGAATTAAAATCTTTTCCATATAAACCAAAATACGCTCCAACATTCGAGGAAAAAACTACAATCTAAATTCCAAAAGACTTATATAAATTTCAAATCATAGAATAGAAATAGACGCATATAAATTATTCGGTACAAAACAAAATAGCAGCTGAAATTTATCTTGGCGAGAGTGACGCTACTTGGTTTTCCTATACTTTAATATATACTCTGGTTCTACCAATTCCTTGTTTCGCATAGGCAATCCTTTATAAATCTTAATCAGATAATCTTCAAATGCGAAACAGAATTCGTTGGCATTTCCGAGACTATGTGGTAACAATGAAAAAAGATCAAAGAAAATGTGGCTGTTGAGCCGCGTTCTCATATGAACGAAATCGTTGGTGTTGCCAGGCTATTAGTGATCTTTGTAGCATGACCTTTTTTGGCTATAAATTAGGGTAGTTTTTGTGTAATTATTCAGTTCAGTGTTTCTGCTGGTGATGATAGCTTTGCTATTGAAACGTACGTCCAGGTTAGTGTAGTTTGTGGTGAGGGGTCTAGGAGAAGTTTACAGGCTATTAGTTTTTAAAAAAAAAGATCAAAGGAAATATACTATTGTATTCTCAACTGAAACGCTGATAAGGATACACTAAAAAATATTTTGCGGTTTTATACTACTATTTCTGGAACATTAAAATACATGTTACAATAAGATAATTTTGTTAACTACTAAAAGTATAACTTGAAGTATATAATAATAGATTTTTCGTATCAAAACGCTTTACGTTTCTTGCAATAAAAAAAGGTAGGATTTGCAAAGAGCAACCATTAATTCCAAAATCGGACACAATTCCAATTATTTATTATGCAAAGAATTCATATTTGGATATATAACTATCCTATTCATTTCGCTCAAGTAAATTACACATACCAAGACAATATACGTATAATCTTTCAATTTGAACTGACCTGAACCACAGTGCTTCGAAAATACAACCATTCCAGTTTAATTTCTAGTTCCTATATAGGTCGAAACATGTTAAGATGACCACAAAGGCTAAGTTTTGAGTTTTTATTCTAATAATTGCATACTTAATTAAGCAATGCTTGTAAGTATATTGAATGGTAAGATGGACTGGAAACTTCAGTATTTTATACAAATATTTTATTTCAAATGGTCTATGATATATAATGGGTTATTTAAATTATTTTTTTTTTGTCGAACAGTTAGGTGCTACTGCAATTTATTTTTAAAAGGTTCACATATATAGCAGCCTTTTCTTTGTGGTCTTTCAATCTTATTAATTCGCATTGCTATCAATTCGCAGGCCAATTCCGTAACCGCAATAAACAATTATGGACAATGTCAGATTTTATGGAAATGAGGAATCTTTAGTTCTCATCACAAGCCAAGCGGTTATTTTTTAGTGTTTCTAGTCCTTTTATGCATTCAATAGAGCAACTATTGAACCAGTGTAAACGTATAATAACTCAGAAATCCATGTATTAAAACACTATTGTTAAGAATTTGTCGTAATACCAGTACAAGTTTGAATTATACTTACTTTTTATATTTATTTTTTCTATTTCGCATTAATCCACGTTTATTTATTATTTAAAATGGGATTTTCATGCAAGACACAATTCTTGTGTTATGCGTAATTCCAAGCAGAAGCCTATATGAAAACGTCAAATGTGAAATGTCAAACCACAACATGCACTACCAACTTCGCATAAAATGTCAACACCAACACAGTGTTACAAAATGAAACTTTGTGAAATTAGATGTGGGATAATACCCCGTTATAAAATTAATTATTGGGAGAATGAAGGAGACATAAAGCAATGTAAATTTTATATACGCTATGCGTAATAAATAAATAAACTCTGAAATGGAGTTAAGGTAACGTCACTAACATCATAATTACACAATGAAATTTATGATTACTGTTTCCTAATTAAATAAAACCATTAAACATATCATAATTATCTACATACACTGTGTAATATTGTCAATTCAGTCCTGCTAATGAGAAGCCTAGAAGAAATGTTATCTTTGTACTACAAAATTTGAACCATTTTAAAAGCTTCTATACTTAACATATTTTATTTTGGACTGAACTTAGATGGGAAATATTTGCCTTATTATGTTCTTCAAGCTCAGGGTTAAATATGTAGGTATACATGTTGCCAACGTAAAAATTGAACAACCTTAATATACATTCTACTATACATACAGCTGTATAGTTGCCGTTACTGGCATCTAGTTTCTAGGCGAACAGGGTGTATAATTGCTCGTGTTCTCATCTTGATCATGTTATCGTAACCGCATCTATTACAAAACAACATGTTTAACATTCAGGAAGAAATGCATATTTGCACCTTGACAATATGTACACAGATGTTCTTACATTATTTGGTTTGTGATGGATCTGTCATTTTATCAGTTAGATATCTGTAGTTTATTTCCTAGAGTATCTGTTTGATTTTTCAAAATAGATATGATATTTTGCTTTATTCTTCTTGTTGACTGTTAATTTAAATGTATTTGTCAACATTATTATATTTGTATTTTTGTATTTAAAATAAAAAATAAATATTGTGCACGTGATGTGAATTTGGTGAAATTACTAATCCGAATTATAATTCTTAGGCTGGAGTTAAAGCAAATAAAATTAAATTGAATGAACGAAGTTTGATATTGTGTGGATACCAATAAATCGCCATTAATGAACACAATTGGTAAGTGGTTAGGCAATCAATATCGGAGTTGTTTTGTCTTGCGTGTATAGATTTTAGAAGGTACTAAAGGAGTAGTCAATCATTTTTTTTTTTTTTTTTTCAAAAAATGTACGATAATATGCGAGGATGTTGCCGAAATTCGTACAAAGAAATCGTTTTTAATTCTTTAAAGTCCAATTTTATAGCTAAAAATGCTTAATTGGAAATTGTAAAAAGAATTGTAGGTTGGGTGCCATCTAGTGGATATATTTTGCAGTTTGGGGTCACCGTCAGTTTTGCAGTTTTCCGGCAACGGCCAAGAATTTGCTTTGTGAACACTGAAATTTTCGTAATTTAATTATTAACGTCAAGCTTACACATCTTCATAGCTGAGGAAGTATAAAGAGAGAAAATTGATACTCACTATATGAGGTCGGGTCGCAGATAATACAACGAATTTCTGCAGCGCAAGTTTGTATTTATGCCAATTAAAAGAAATAGTGGTTTTTCTCCTAGCGCAATGACTGTTTATAAGAAAACCAACCAAGTTTACGAGAAAAGTGATGCTCTTAAAAGTAACCTTTTGGATGTCGAATCTAGATGTCGCTAGTGTTCCTACATCTAAAGTGGTGGGGAGCTGGGGACGGAAATTTAATGCTCTACTTTGTCGACAAGGTTGCGCGCCACCGACTTCTGCACACTAAACTACAACTAATCTAGCGGTACATTCAAATTGATGGTTTTATATACTTTTAATATTCAAGAGTTTTATTTAGGTATATACCAGATATTTCATAACTATAATAGTACAGTTTGTAATAACTGTACTTTTATAGTCATGAAATACATATTTGGTATATACACATGCAGAGGATAAAATAAATACAACACCGAAATAATATATAAAGGCACTTTATTTATAAAAGTTATAGTATCTAAACAAAGTTATGTACAATTACGTGTCCCTCACAGTATTAAGGCAGTCCATTACAATTAATGGGTCTTTCTAAGTTTGTCAAGAATTTGCAATTTTACATCAGTACCTTTGCTCACGATAAATCGTTAATCACTTTAATACAATAAAAACAAATGTCACTGAAGGTCTATAATAATCGTAATGAGAATAAAATAACCCACTAAGTTAAACCAAAAACGAACTATGACCACTAATATAACCACAATAATAACTATAAGACTATAACAACAATAATAATCTTCAACATAAAACAATATGGACGGCGTGGACACACCTACTTAAACAGTTATTAAACACTGCATTAAGCTTTGTCCACATGTGCATAAACATGCGTAAAGTGAAAGAGACTTTTGAGACTTACATATTTTCACGTTGGTCTATCCATATCCTTCCGACCATTTATGTAAAAAAACACATTGAAATGCCTCAATAACTTTAGAACTTGTTGGTTTGGCTCAACGCAGTTTATGCGCAGGTAGACGAGGCGTTATGAGTTATTTACAAATCAACGCCACGTCAATAATGTAGCTTTCTAAATGCATACAGCGCTATGCCTTTCAGCGCAATGAATCAATTTATCACGTGATTGCAGCAACCCATAGGAAATTGATCGAAATTTTTCTTATTAAGATTCTACGCCCAGGTGGGGAAGCCTGGATGCCTAGCGAGAATAAGAACCAGCGTTCAATCCCAATAAATTGTGTAATACAACAAAAATTATCCGTCAGCAGATAGCATTGCTTCATAAAGATATGTATGGAATTTATATATAATTTTGTTTCTTTGTCATCTGTGCTGATTTTTTTGCATTTTAAGATCGACTTATACGCGAGTATATGCAACATTTTAAAAAATGACTAAGAAAGTACCATTTACTAAATTAGAATTCGTATTTATCTTAGTATCACTACTCTTAGATAGATCGCAATGAGTTTTGGTTTAGTTTCAATCTTAATTTGGACGACATCTTTCGATAACAGTTTAAATTATTTCGCTTTTAGGTTTAAAGTTTGGTTTATCTTCTTGTATGTTATCACTGCTCTTATAATAAGCCAATACAATTTGAAGTAATATTTTGCAGAAAATTGTGCTAGGATTGCCCTTACACAATTGCTGAAGTTTAGACAATAAGAAAAATGTGTTTACTTCACTTGACATAAACATAGAAAAGCACTATTTGTATAAGAACATGATAACAATAACGAATTTGACAGGTGTCGGTTAAATGAAATGGAAGAAGCGGATAATAATGAAAATATCAATGTTGGCGTAGCTGAACAAGAAATAAATGATTCCGAATTTATTTCTGTAGTCAGGAGCAATATATCACGAAATTAAAACGTCCCCTCAGTTACTGAACTTCTTAACCCGGCTTAAACAATGAAAATCATGAGTATACAAAAAAACGATTTATTTGATAATACAGAATTTTGTTTATGTTAACTAAATATTGAGTTAAGTATGGACAAAGAAATATTTGGTTAATTCAACCAAATTATTTGTTCATATAACCCCTTATTTATTTGAAATAAGGAAATATTTTGTTGAATCACTTTCATGATAAAATTTGTTTGAAATTATATTGTTGTCGCGAGCACGTTTTTCCGTGTAGGAAGAAAAAGTGTCCCCAACGCTCGTTGTAAATAGAGGAGAAGGTGACCACTGGCACTTAATTGGAGTCGTTATGGAAGTTAACACGGATGATTGTGATAAAATTGGCACGAAAAGCTGTATTTTACCCCAATTATTTTCTAGTCCAATAAAACCAATCAACTCTTAATTTGAGATGTTTTAGGAAATAGTTCCACTTTGCGGGCAGCTAACAACATGCAATCAATAGGGATGTTAAGGCCAGGAATTTAATAGATGTAATTGTTTAACAAACTATTTGAACATGAAGTAGCAATATCGAAAGAAAGAGTTAATAACAGGTTTCGCCTTTCAACTTCTTTTATGTATATCCACCGTAAGGGATATATCTGTTCCATATTTGTGATTGTATCCTTCATTAAACTTAACATTTCTTGCACGCACTACTAAGCTATTGTCCGAACAAACCCTTTTCATTATTTATATATACATGTATATTTGGATATGTTATTATGATGCTTGAAATAGTTGGCTTAAAGCGACGACTACAGACGGTAGTATCTAGTAACGGACATGTCTGTCGAGCAGAACGCATGAAAAACAAACAGAATACATCTGACGCTCTCCTCAGTTCTCATAGCGAAACAGTTTGCTTTAACTCTTTTTTTTTTTTTCAAGAGCATGCTGAACAAATAAATATATATCTGTATTAAAGTACATTGCCACACTTACAGTAAATATTGGCGGAGCAATTCTATTATAAAAAGAACGCACAGTAGACTCTAGTTTATTGTGTATTTAGAAGAGGTACAAAGATTTTATAGTTGCAATTACTGATGAAGTTGACAGTCTGAAGAGTATTTGCTTGTAGCAAATAAGTCCCTATTACAACAACCTTTATGCGCAATGTATGTGGCGAGGGAAATTTGCACAATATTACAAACAACAAAAATTCGTTTAAATAATGAATTAGTATTTACAATAGCACACTTGATTACTAGGGGATGCCAGGGAATCACAACCAATCTGTTTTTGTTACATATATCTGAGTGCAATCGTTTTCATCGAATAAAACATCTTGCAGGTTAAATCACTTTAGGCAATTTTTTATAAGGGAACACCGGCAACTGTCAAATTCTGATTTCCATCTTTACAGACACTTTATTTATGAAAAGCTAATTAATTACAATGCATCCGCGTGCTCCACTTAAAGGTACTACCGCGACGATCCTACCTATTCTAAGTACTAGGATTCCATAACACTTGAAATGTTCCTTACTCTAACTATATTGAACTGTTAAATGATTGTAATAGCAAGAACATAATACAGAAATATGAGAACAACCAAATACATGACTAGTTCATAGAATCGCGACACTACTGTAAATCGGCATGATCAGTTATTATATTTGCACCCATCGAACGACTTTAGTTATTTCCCAGTTTTCGCAAAGAGCGCAAGGGAAAACCATGGCAAAAACCTTACTCTGGGAGCAGGGTCTGAGAAGTCCCAAATCTTGTTACTGATAGCCGCAAAATTATTATTATTCTGACTTTTGGAGAAGCAACGTCCATATCCCCTCGATTCCGTCAACCGTGCCGTCTTCATCATGCATTTGAAATTGAAACAGGATAAAAGTAAGCTAGAGTAAGCTGTTGCTTATCAATATTAATGACATTGCGTCATGTTTTCATTTCTTAAAATTCCTTTTATGCGCTGATGACATTAAAATTTTTACTGAAATCGCTTATATTTCTGATCAATTCAATTTACGGCAGGATTTAATATAAAAATATTGCATTATTAAGAAATTTTCTTTAAATTTAGATAAATTTAAAATCATTTACTTTTCGAGGAAAAAATTAAATACAATTTTCCTTTTTTCTTTACATAACCAGTTACTTTCCCGTAATTCTGAAATTCGCGATTTGGAGGTACTACTCGACACTAAACTACTATTCGACAAGCATGTTCATTGCGTGGTTAACAAAACATTTAAAAAATTGGGATTTATTATCCGTTTAACAAAGAAATTTTCTACATTATCAACATTTACTTTATTATGCTCACGTCCATAGTATTCTTTCATATGCGACTGTCCTGTGGAATCCCCAACATAATGTTTATATCAATCCTATAGAGTCTGTTCAGAAAAAAAAAATTAAACTTTTAAAATTCCGATTTCATATGTCCTGTTATCAGCTATGAAAGAACTCTACTTGAATTCAAAATGCTTTCCACGCAATCATGCTGTATTCGCAGACATATTCGATTATTTCTATCGAAGATTTGTAACTTATATACTAGTACTATATACTAATATTTTTGCAACGAAACACTTTCTTGTGTTAACTTTAATGTTCCACCTTACACCACGCGCTCTGTGTTGCCATTTAGACCATCTCTATCGATAAATAACGCACATAAAAATTCGTGTATTATTAGATTTATGTCTTTTAATACCGTTTGCCCAACTGTTGACATTTTTAATACATCATTGCTTTCATTCCGAAAATTCTTAAAATTTATTTTAATTAATATGCAATAATAGTTAAAGCTATCTGGAGAACTCGTAGTACTAGATTATACATATATTAACTTTTTTTTTAACCGTGTTTTCACTACTAAATTTAATTGCATATTGGTCCAGTAGAATGCATATTTTTTAAGTTGTTACATGTTTCTGTGGATACCGGTTCTGGGTTCGTCCCGTTGTTATCCTTCAGAAAGTAAATAAATAAGTAAATGCTTAACAATAACTTAACCCATAATCATTCTAACCAGTAGTAATTAAATCAAAGATTTATATTTTAAGTATTAATAAAGTATATAACCTCAATCATGCTAAAAATTATAATTTAACACTAATTTAGACCACCAAAGGGTATAAAATATTCATTCATAAATGCGTACTACCCTACTAATTATCTAAATATCAAGCCATAACCTATTGTTAGTTCTAGTTCTTCAGCAGCATTACTAAAAAGCCCACCATTATTTCTAATATCTGTTACGCGTCGCGGCTAATTTAATCCCTTAACTAATGTCACAGCTTGTGTCTACGACCGCGACTCATAAATGAGTGAGCCATTCAAATAAAACATGCACCGATGTATTTACCCACCACATTTACAATGTGAATCAGTAACCTTCCAAATTCTACATCATTAATTCTACCGCCTAATCCGACAAGTTCATCCTCATTCCCTAAAATGTATAACGCTACCGATAGATTTCCTAATCCAGCTTCCATTTCAAGTAATATTTCATCTTATCCTGCCAATCATTATGGACTTTATGCCTAAACACTTTTTTTAACTACGCTAGCCGAAATTAGCCCATACCTAATTATCGCACTATCCCCTCTAGACACCGCCACTTTCGCTAATGATCCTCCCTCTCATTATCGATTGTATCTACGTGAGCCCTAGTCCAACAAAGTTTCACATCCCCTTCATGTAATATATCCTAAGTATCTAATAACATATCAGTGGGATTTTGCAAATTCCTTAACGCCTCTAATGCAGATAAGCCATCTGTTATAATTCGCACGACCCGTATAAATTCCCACTCGCGCCTAATATAACGTGCTGCCTGAATTATTGCAATTAATTCTGCCTTAAAAATATTGCAATGATCCCCTAATTTAAACTTTTGATTTGGTATATTAGTACCCCTATTATTAACAACAAAAGCCGCCCCTGTACCAACCTCACCCTTCGACTCATCCGTAAATTTTTCTAAATATTCTCCAAAAGTGCCTGTAAATAACTTTTCTTATTTTTCCAAAAAGAGGCGCTTCCATGTAGAAAACAATGGTATATAATCAATTTAAAGAATTAGTAATAATAATAATAATAATAATAATAATAACAAACAGGACTAAACCTGTAAATGTGTATACTTTTTCTTTGACTTCATTGGGACAGTACACCTCAACCCGTTTCAAAACAGTGAACTCTTTTATATAAATTCTAATTTTTAATTTAACCGATTAAGTCAACAAAATGCTTCATAGATAGAATGTTTGTATCTCTTTAATGTAATAAAATATTTATTGACAATTCAGTTTAATATAATCCCAAATTTTTGTATTGGCTATGTTAGAGTTATTGACCTAATGTGAGTAACCCACTGTGAACCCACTTCAAAAATTGCGCGAAATAACGATTACAAACACATTCATATAAGCGCTTCTTCGTAAGGGTATGTATCAAATGCACTTGTTACCGAAGAAAATTGTTGTTGCGTAATCTATTTCACATGTTGCATTTTAAATTTGGATCACGTACTCAATTACTATACCGTATAAATATTATAGTCATTTCCATTCGAGCGATTACAAAATAAGGAACTTACAAGTGGAGCAGGAATTTTCAATCAACACAGACAGTATTGTAAATTTAAAGCGTCTGTAAGGAACATTAGGGTCAAAATTTTACGATAACGAAGCGCATCGAATTGCAATTGGGTTCAAAAAACTCGTGATATTAAGATTACATCCAATGTTCCGATATCAGTTGAATATTCCATTAACTAGCGGCTGAAGTAATAGTTTAATTTTTATTTTTCAGATCAATAGGTATAATTTGCGCAATTAGAAATGCAAAAGTATAAGATGCAAACCATCAGAAGATTATTCCCGTACGGTAACGTTCTTCTAAAATGATAGGTAATTGAAAAAAGGATTTTGTGTAAATATGAACCGTGGTTCTATATGGAAAAAATAAAGTGTCAGAAAATCTAACAAATATTCAGACATCAGGTAAACTTATTAAGTATTTAGTCACTCTAACAGAAAGGTTTCTTTCATTCAAGGACATCATAGGAATAGAATGAAATTGTTTTTTAAACAGAGAAATAGATAGATAGAAAATGTTGAATGTTTTGAGATTGTACGTTAGTAACAGTTTTCAATCCTTTAAGGCCAGCATTAGAGCATTAGCTATAGTTATACTGTTTGTTGCGCTCTAATTATTTTTGGAATTTTTGACAACGATTTAGAATAAAGATGAATTATGGGAAAAGCAGGCAAACATTTATTAATTGAAAACGATTTCTTTACATACATCTGAGCTTTTGCTAATTTATCTTATGCTTCATCAAAGATACATCAATTATGAAATCAAGCAAATTTAGAACAATTACTTATTAAAGACACATCGCAAAGATAACTACAACTATAAACTGAAGTAACAGAAGTGGAACTACGTATGTAAAAAAAAATTAAAAAAATATGTGAATAATGGATTTGAAGTAACAAATAGGGACAAAAACAAACTTTTTTGGGAACGATTTCGAGGAACAGATTTTTACCAGAAAGTGGGTTTCAAGAGAACACTTCAAGAAATCATAATTAATATTACACAAAATATTTGATTGATTTTCGTGTATATCTATTTAACTGTTTCCTGGTTGTAAGTAAAATAGAAATTTTGTTTTATTATGTATTGTCTTGTTAATTCAAAAAGTTTGCATTATCAGTGAAGTATTCGTTGGATACAATTATTTCTTTTTTTTTCATGTAAAGAATGACTGATAAAGACAACACTTAAAATATATAGGCTGTTTCGAATTGTCCAGATTGTACAATCACCGACATTAATATTTAGCCATCAAAGCGTCGAGCTATTCATTCGAGTACTAAATAATAATGTCGGCGACTATACATGATTGAAGATATTTACCTATATAACATGATCCTAAGTGCGAATACGTAATTTTAAACATTCTCGAATGCGAATACGAATATTAACTTTTTTACTTTACTAGCGCCATCAATAAGCTCTCAATTTGCAACTATACGAACACTTGCATTAAGCGCTTATGCGCACACGCAGAAAATTAAATTTCTCCATTACCGCAGCCAAACTAACCAAGTACAACCGAATCGTTTCGACTTTTTACGTCTTCTTTTTGTCAATTCAATTTTAATTTTAAGGTTATTCTAATGTAAACTGCAAATTTGTGCAAAAGTTATTTTCATGTTGTTGTTTAAAAAAATATATGTGTAAAGCAAGAATGATTGTACTGCTATTAGAATAAAAACTGAATAGCCACATTCTAAGACAATTGGATGTATCAACTAATGAATATGAAAACTATATATTGACTGTATGTATGTGTAATCTTATTGCAAGAGATACCATCACCACAACTTGATAACCAACGTTTATTTCATCAAACGAGTTCAGCTTCTTAAGGCAACTTAGAATTTTGTTTACTATTACCAACTTTGCTGATGCCAGTCATATATTTATTCACCGATAAGGTTTGTTTAACGTTTTGTGCATCCCCACAAAATTCTGATATTGGCTGGATATTCAATTATATTAGATATTTATTTATGTTATTCCTGTTCACAAACCCATGACACAATTTATCAGAAAGGGAAAAACTATATAAGTACATGCGTACAACAGCTGGATGTCTAAGAGGTGAAGGTTGAAAATCGTAGATTCTAATGAAAGTTAGATTCTATAAAGTGTTACACCTTGTTATTCTCTGTTGCGACGTAACTTCAAATTATCCATTTATTTCAACTTTATTATAAGGGATGCGATTTGACTCAAATTTCGTTAAAAATAATTTTTAAACGGTGAAAGATAGAAATGAAAAAAAAAGGCTCAAAGGCGCACTTGCTTTGCTTAGGTGCTCCTCTAGGTTGGTACAGCTATTTATATACAGGGTATTACAATAAGCGCGTAACGACCTATATATTGTGTTTATTGGATCAAACTTCGAAAATCGGTTATAATCGCTCCTTTTGACATCATATACAAGCCCGGCTGATGGTCGAGTGGCTTGCACCCTTGGCTATCAGTCGCGGGCCCTCAGGTTCCCAGCCCGACGGACTGCTCTAAGAGTGAGGTTTTCGTGGTTTCCCTTACTCCTTGGGAAATGCTGAGAGACGAACATCTTAAGTCGCCCCACGGGCGCAGGTGTAATAATAACTCATGGCCGCCGATGACTCCTGTAGTGGCGAAAGCTGTTGGGGGATGCTAAGGCATGAATTATTATTATTATTATTATTATATACTGCTGTATAGCCTGTTTGAAGTTATAGTGCGGACAGTAAAACACGGTAGACGGTATGCAATAACACGCGCTATATTTTTGACACAGACTATTTATAAATAAATAATTTTTTTTGTGGAATGTGGCTAAATTGATTTATTTGTTACGTAGTCTTACATAATTAACATGTCCAAATGTTTCGACTTCAAGGTAGTGTTCATTAGTGGGGAAAGAGAGAAACGTAGATTAAATAAGTTCGGATGTTAAGACACTTCTCCTTTCCCTGGTACACGATGCATTATCACTCTGCGGTTTTAAAATGTTTGTTCTTGTTTTTTGTAATGTCGTAATATGTTTTTAATAACAAATATTGGCTACAAAGTACACTGTTACCACTACAAAAGACTGATATATATACAAAGACGATTTAGATAATTACACAATTTGGCAGATATATTTATTCTAATCATTGTTATGTGATTGAAATAGGCAGAAGAAAATGCATAGCTCCACTGACTGTTAAACGGATTATAACGAAAATATAAAAGTCCTTATCTTATATAAGGTACTGTGTATAAATTAGGTACAGAATGTGGCAATGAAACCTATTTATAATACAGGCATTAACATCCTTGTTGGGAAACTGGGGTTTAGTTTAATTCTGGACAAACAACTTCAAACCTTCTGTGTTACCATTACAGTCTCTATTCAGCCATCGCAAGCGGAAGGTGTCGATGATGTATTGATTACATTATAAGTGTATGACCTATAAAGCTTCTTAGGTTTTTCAGTTCTTCCTCCGTTGTATCTTTCATCTTTTTTGGTTCTTGCTTTACGATAAAGACGCAGTAATTTTAACTAACATTGTTTTTATCGTCTTTATTTACTAAATGCCTTCTATATTCTTCGTGTTAAACAAACTTGTCTTCCGCTCATAGTTATACGCTCGGATGTGTTACTTCCAGTAGAATTCCTCCTTGTTTATTTATACATTTTATATTTCTGTATGCACATCCCCTTCCCAATTCAGAAGTTTTTTCCATACAAGCTACCATAAAAAAGATGAATCAATAAAAATGAGCACCTGAGGCTATCTATAAAGGGATATCTTTGTGCGAAGTAAACAATATAATATGCTTCTTCGGGGGCAAAATGCGAAGTATCTCTGAATCTGAACATCTATGTTTATAAAGTAATAATTATTCCCGTACATTACACGTAAAAAGAGGAACGCATGAAACGCAAAAATTTATAGCGAATGCGCTTCTCGTAAAATACCTTGGTTCCTTCTACTGTGCGGTTATAACTGTCCACTTCGTTCTTTTGTAACGTGATATGTGTATATGCACAAATATATTATGGGCAGAGAGACCTAACAGCACGTCTGTCTGCTGATATAATCGTAAAGAGTAAGACGAGATTTATTTTAATCTCTTCATTTCAGCGTGGCCTCGTACGTCATTAGATGATGCGCTAAAAGCAGTCCTAAAACTATCTCGATTTCTTTCTACGATGACGAATAGGTACATTTCGTCACCTAAAAAGAAAAGCTAACTAACTGCCTTTATACTTTTTGCCATACTCAGTTTCTAACCGAATCTGTTGACATACTTGGGTATTCAAATTTATTTAGCTTTTGTCATTTTGATAAATATTGGGTAGATACACACCTATTCGAATTTGCACGTGCTAATTACGGCAAGGCTCTTAAAAATTTTATCTTGTTTACACTTGGTGATACACGCATTTTATCTACTGATTATCCACTCATACTGTTGGCAAATATCGCATTTTATTATTACTGTTGGTAGATTATCTGCGAACATTTGGCCATATTAATAATTTATAGTTTCGTAGACGTTCATACATGCAGAAATCATTGAATCGTCCAGACAATTTATGATAACGATCTTTGCCTGAACCTGCGGACACAATAAAAGCTAACCAATTTTATTTTACAACCAACGCTATTTTTTCTAACCTAAAGGCACTTTCACCCCATCATCAATCAAAATTTCTAAATTTTGCAAAACAGCAAAAGGCCCGAAAATGTGGAAACAAATAGTGATGGAAATTGAAGCCAAGGACCTCCAAATATCCTTTCTACACACAGAGAAGTAATTTCTAGAATCAAGTGAGAATTTCTCAACTGAAGTACCTCTCGTTCTTATATATAAACAAATGAATAATTTCTTGGACGAAGAAAATTATTTTCTCAATATCCCAAGAAATTAATTCCTTGTTTGAAGAAATTTAATGTCCTTAGACAAAGGAAAGCTGGTTACTTGAAACAAATAAAAAAAAAAACTGGTTTGAAGAATATTATGTATTTAATTCGAACTGATGAGAACTTTGAATTGAGAAAAAATAAATTTGATATAAACCAGGCCTCTCCTTAAAATATGTTGAAATATATTGAAAATGAGTTTCGTTTAGGGTATTGTCAGGAAGTACATGGACAACATTCTGAACATTTATTGTAGAAGAGATGATTGAGGTGAATCAGATTTCTTCATTTTTTGAATTAGTTATTGTTAAATATCTTTTTAATGACAAGGAATAAAATCTTGAAATTTGGTACGTATGTGTAATTTGATATACCCTTTAAGAATAGTTATAAAAAAATTAGGGCTGCCATTTGAAAAAATTGTCGATGACGTCATATCTCAAATTTGGGACAGGCTGTATAAAATTTTCTCAGATGAAAAAGTGAGCAATTTAAAATACTAATCGATGTATCCGAGCATATTTCCGGAAAAAATACTGTCTTCGCCTTACTGAATTTACTCCAGATTACAGACTCACACTGTACATTACATTTCGTGTAATTGAAATTCAACAGCAAACACCAAGTTGCAGTCAAACTCACGGCATTGCTACTTGATTAATTACCGCTTGTGAAATTCCTAAAACAACATCGTGAATTGTCCGCATTGCTGATGAGTATTAGTAATTGATGAAAAGACGTAGTATATCTATTGAAGCTTGTGGTCCTCACAGACACAATTTAATAAAATTGTTTGGTGTGTAAACCGGAACGATACAGAAATGCTGAGAGTGAAATAAACATTTTAGATAAACAAATAGTACAAATAATTTCGCTTTTAATGCGGTGTGGAAATATCCATTGTAAATGTATGTAAAATTTGGGGTTCACAAAGGTCAGCAAATAAAATTTACGACTTAATAAACCTTGTGATAATACTGCGTCAATTCCAAAATTCCTTTTTATGAAAGATAAATTGCACGCATATAAATCGTCGCAATAAACGGAACTGACGATGCGTTTGCGGGCATTCCAAGCTACGGTAATTTACCATCCCGCTCCTACTCAATACAAATTCCGACGACGCGTCTTGTAAAGTTTTAATTACGGCTAGCTTTGCCGAACGTTGCCTGCGAGTTTCACCGCTTATTGTGATAGTATCATCTGTCCGACCATAATTAATTTCGGGATTTCTCCTTACACCTTCGTCCGTCCCACAAAAGGTTTACGGTAGGTATATAACCGGACGAGTAGGAACTAAATACACCGTAGAATGGCCCGGATTAAGAGATAATGAACGGGAAAACAATAGCTTGCGAATTTTGCGTTGGTTTCGCTGTGTTTTCCACTAGCTGTGTACTTTCTACAAACACTTAGAGAACAGTATTAGTAAAACAACTTAGCAATTTGTTTGTACATTGAGAGAAGGAAAAGGTTATTTCAACATTTTTTATGTCGAACATTAAATGTCGAAAATTTAATAACTAAACGAATGCAAATAAATGTTATCTTTTTAAAAAAAAAGCCTAAAAGCTCTACTCCTATAAGCCATAAAAAATGTCCCTAAAGCTATAGAACTGAACAAAAAGGGAATCTAACAATAAAATAATATTTCATAGTCCAAAGTTATTATTATTATTTTTCCTTTTTGACTAGTGGTTTGTTTGAGTTGGGTTTAAGGTGCTAAGTTGACTTTATTATATAGAAGTGTATATATTTGGAGTTTATTATATATTCCTTTAAGTTCTTTTAGTGAAAAAAGAAAACATACAAATAAAAAATAAAGTCTCTTTGAATGATCTTAGTAGCAGTATTTGGTTGTTGATAATTTATGGTGAACATTATTTAATTATTCATGAATTCAGTTATTATATTATCTTAAACCACATTGAACGAAAAAAACGAAAATTCAATAATTATTTCTTTATCAAAATTCGTCCAACGAACACTTTTATCAATACAAAGTATGTGTGTTTATTATACTAATAAATATATAGATTCATCCATACAATAAAGAAAATTGTTGATATATTGAATTTATTATTCACTTGATTATGAATGTAATAAACATAAATTATTGCTTTAAAAATCGGTATATATTAAAGTGATTGAAGAAGTTTTTGATACAATAAAGTAAGTTCATATTATATATAAACTGGATTATCACATTGCTAGCTGTGGTACATCGTATGAATTAACTTCTTTATTGCTTATATGAATATACATTCGGTTAATTAATAATAGTTGTAGAAACTATGAATTATATATTATACTTATTTATTACTAAAATTTGCCAAATAATATAAACAGATTTCGAAAATAGGCATTTAGTGTAAGAGGTCCAAGTTTTTACTACTAACAGCACATTTTCGAAATTCGGTTATACTATTTGGCAAACTTTAGTAATAATAATTCGCTTAATAATACAACCAACTTCAATAAGGTTAGCTCAGAGTCCAATAATAATTTTTCTACCTAATACTGTTATTGATTAATTTAATATTAGTACACTTATTTATTTACAAATCAAATTATTAATGTCTAATTCTGTCAGCATTCTTATGTGATTTAGTCTTTAGTTCGTACAACGTTTGGCCACACAGCTATCTAATTGCTGGGTAATAAGTTTATCTAATCTCACGATCCGTAATTATAGCTTCTGTCCCGTCTTCAAAATCAAATTTTGTTTGGGAATTCTCCTTAGCAGTTTTGCATATCTGTAAATTTATTACTTATAAATTTTCCCTTTTTTCACCTTCCGATAAAATTTCTAAAATATGTTAAAAGTTTTATATTAAGGTACCTAGTTGTAGCTATAGTAATCTTAAATTACCAAGTTTTCCGCCAGAAATCTATTCACTATCCGCTTTTCTAACCCTGATGACGTTCCCTTAACTATTTCTTTTTCAGAGTCTTCGAACGAAGACTTTTCTTTAAAAAACAGCTAGCTTTTCATCGAGTATTAATTCTAATACATATTTTTGAGGCTAAGCCTGACAGTCTCACGGTAGGTAAGGAGTTATATTGTTGCCAGATTATACTCTTGGAGTGGAAAATTATCCACAAAGTTTTGTACTACGATTCTCAAAATATTTAAGTAATCGTCATGTATGACGTATTGTATAGGTGATTATCCTTCAGTAGACAAAACACATTAAAACTAATTTCTTGTTGAAATTGAGTTTCACTAAATAAGTAAGCACCCAAAGGTATTGCTTTTTCCGATTATAGTATCCATCTCTAGAAAATTTAACTTCATCAGTCCATATATTATTTTACTTAAGAAATTAGAATCCTCTTCACTGTTTCTCTGCTCACAAAATTCTGCCCTTCTTATAAAATCTCTGGAAATTAAACTCTGAACTTTAGCATACTTAAAAGCATGCATTTTGTTTTCCTTCAGAATACTCTGGAATAATGCCTGCGATACTCCTATCTCTTGTTCGACGATGTGCTTCAAAGTATGCTAAAACTTTCGTTTTTTACACATCGTCGATTATCAATACATTTTGTCGAACAAGAGATAGGAGTATCGCAGGCATTAATTTCATCGTAATAGTAATAATCGTGAAAACTTTTTATTATTTATTGGTCGTAAATTTGAAAAAGTTATATTAATTTTTTAGCATGTTCTGGTGATGTTTTTATCACTCTAAAGGTATTTTTTCATACATGCTACGTAAACGTATCTATGAAACGATCTGTATGTGTTACTTAAATCAAGTTATCTCGAGGATTCGTTGGGCTATATTTTTATATCAATTTTGCACTTTTAATCAGTATAAGTATCAAAGACATTCGTACTTCTGTAAGGGTCGGATTTTCAAAAAAAAAAAATATATTGAAATTAATTTTTATCTTGAAAACACTTTAAGACAAGTACAGGGAAGTATATGGCAAAAGCTATGCAAAATTTAAGAAGGAACCTAATAATTCAGAAAGAAGATACAGGGTGCTCTGTTTAAATTTAAAAACATTGTAGAAATGTAGTTTATGCACCTTGAATAACTTGTAGATGCAAAATTTAAATTACTTCTGATGTTTGGTTCTCCATATACTTACTTCTAGTAGGTGTACCATCCATGTTAAGGAAACCGGTGTATAAACACGGCCAAGGAAACAAAATACAACCTTATTAATTTTAAAATGAAATCCCTCAAAAATGTAACTGCCATGTAAATCAATGCATCGTTCTGCTCAGTTTTTCTTCCAATATATCTTTTATGTATAACGCCTGAGGCAAGTATTTCTGTACTTCGACTACATGCTAGATGTTTCTCAGGAAAATTGTTTATATGTATCTAGAAAATTAAGATCTATGCACTGAAATCCATCTGCAGTTTTTCTTTCTCTTTCTCTCTCCTTTCTTAACTGCCCCTTCCCGATGATATGTTTTATTTAATTTTGTGTTCTGCAAATCTTGTCGACTCTTTATTAGTTCTTAATCGATAAGATGAAGCTCAAGGAACACCAGTCAACATTTTTCTTTAAAGTCTTTTTAAACTCTATCATGTATTTTGCTCAATTATAGATTTAAGCTTGCATATACTTCATTTGTGCATTCAAATACGACCTGTCATTACACTAAAGCTTGTTTTATGTGATTGTATATTTGAACCCTTCTCTTTGATTAAAAGTTTAGAACAAGACAGATTCCGAAATCATCGCCTACCAATATATTGTTACTTACCTAAGGATATAAACGAAAGTTTTTTTTTAAACTCAAACAAATGATTTAAAATGTAGTTAAATTTTGGAAAATTCCATGAATCCGTCCCTGTGTACCACAACCCATTTTGTAACGACGAGGTATACAGTATACAGCAGGCACGCAAAGAATATTTCGGACAGGCGACCCTAATAACTGAGACTTTGCCTTCGTATATATAATAGAAATCCGATATATTGCTGTCCGTTAACGTTACACATCACGTCGAAATAACCCTGCTGTCAGATCGGGTATAATGAGTTCCAAAAACATCTGCGGCGTAGTCTGTTAAACCTATATGGGTGCTCAGTCTTATCTAATTAAGCATCAATTTGGTCTTACATGATGTTCGGGTTACAATAAACACACACTGTAATTAAGAAGTACGAGCTCTTGCACTACTACTATAAAGATACGCTGAAACGGTGTAATGAAATGGTATAACGATGAACAGGATGCTTTAGAATTACTGACACCCTTGATTTCCGTTGACGGATAAATTGTTAAGGGGTGTTAACTAAGCACAAGGCTTATGAATGTATGGAAATGAATTTTAAAAACCAATTGCTCAAACTTATATAACAGTCTCTCCCTTCTTTTCAAATCTTTTTAAAAAGATATACAAAAACTACGACTTATCTATAACAATTGAACTATTTTTTTTCCTCTGGGACTCATACGCGTTTGATTTATATATATTGTGTGATGTACAATGTATATACTTTTTTTTTGCGACTGTTCCAATCGTAAACGTTACAAGTTCATAAAGGTGTCTCAGTAGCTTTTGTTGGGTTTGCGTAGCGCTCCATTCTGACTATCTTGAAAGTAGAACCTCCATATTTCACAAATGTTATTTAATAAATCCGAAGTAAACGTAGTGCCTACCTCAACAACTTGGAGGCATTAGAAATACTGAAGCAACAGCTCACTAGTAGAGACCTTTCATTAAATTTACAATTAGTTTTCGAGTCCACTCCTCTTTTCCAAGTTTTGCTCGAGAGATGACTTCTTCACATACTGGGTGAGTTTTTTATCTTGAGACAACGGAATATCTATAAAACACTGCATCAAATCAAAAAAAAAATCTTAATAAGATTTGTTATAATGTAGAGGGCTCACTGAATGGTGCCGAACTAAACAACTTTTTCAAAATTCGTTCCATAAAAATATCCAAAAAAAGAATTAAAATATGTTTTTAATTGAATCATTTTTCATAGCAATGTGAGTTTGTTACAGTAATGTATTTTCTCTAAATTCTAGGAGCGACTAGTACATTAAAAACTTTGAAACAAGCGCAAACATTTTAGCCGTGTTAACCGTTGGGGAAAACGCAGATATTCAAACATTCCTTGTTAAATTTTGAAGCTTATGAGATGCTAACGATCTCTCCGCTATTTCGCCCTTGTCCCAAATACAATGTTCGCTAATTTTGCAGACGATTCACTCATTTATTACGATATAAAGGGAAGATCTAAATAGTCGTAATTCAGTCACGTTTATTAATTTATTATTATTATAATAATAAGCGTGTTAATGAATGTAATTTCTTCCTTATTTCACTATATTTCTTTTATTTTGACAAATATTATGCCGATCTATGTTGTTTCGTCACTAATACAGGATCTGTAAACATTCGTGAATGACCTGCACTTCTTAGTTAATTTCTTAGCCATTTATCTTAATTGAAAACCTTCTATTTTAAATCCTGCATCTACACGAAGTCTCGAAAGTTTCAGTATCAGTTAGTTAATGAGCATTTTCACCTAACTCTTCTTTCTAAAAGGAGCAGGGGTAGTATTCTGAAGTTCTCCGTAAATATCCTTTTACACCCTAATCTCTATTTTTAAATTTCTTTGTTAACATATTTTCATGAAAAATACATATGATGACATTACAGCGAATGCAGTATACAAGTTAAGAATTGTAAATAGTACAATTAATTTGAATTGTCAAATTTAATTGTCATCCTTGTTATTTATGTTGTGCGTGTCTTTCTATCGTTTGAAGTAGTAATGAATTCGTTCTGCATTCATTTTAGTGTTTATTCAATCTGCTGAATAGCGCTAAATTTTAAAAGTTATAGATGACATGCCATTGAATGTGTGACCCAATATCTTGTACACGCACGATTGAGCTCACTATATGCTCTTACTCTTAGAGAGTAAATAAATAAAATAAACTGTCATTTTAGTACGTGTAGTTCTTTAACAATTACAATTTCTTTATTGATTTGGAAAGCCTTGTTTGGCCATTTACCTATTACAGTGAAATACAATCAAGAACAAAAAACCTTATGCGATGATTTTCTGTGCATCGTCGATTACCGCGCAATTCAATACAAAGATGCAACAATCTTGCCACATGTAAGTTTTTTTTTTCAAGTACGTCCTGGGAACACAGGAGATAAAGGACAACGTTAGAATATTAAGATTTTTTGATTAAGAAATGTACAAAGAACATTGCTATATATAATTCTTCCTGCCAATTTATACGCCCTGTATAATTTCATAAATTACAATTTTTTAATAATACAATTCCCAATAATATTGGAGAATATGCTTATTTTGACAAATATGCCGATTATTATGAATAGCAGTTTAAATAGGTAAAATAAATGCCTCCTAATTATAATTTGATATAATAATTTTTATTTACTGCATTCTTTAATTATCCGGTTCCAGCATGATATGCCTTCCTCAGGTGCTTAATATGAATTCAATAAATGCAATAGTCATCCAACTAAAATTAATGGAACATCTAAAAATTTAAAGTTATTTATTGCAGCACTGTGGGCTAAGGCCTGTTTCAGACGAGGCGGTTTAGTTGATTCAACCTGGTTTACTCTCAACTAGTTGATTGTCATTGAACTATCTATTGAAGCCGCCGAAGCGGTCAAGTTGACTCCGTGTGAAAGGAATCATATCAGTATACTCCTTGACAACCGTCCGTTCCGAAATAGGCCCTCTGCACTTTTCAAGCAACGAGGGTGAATAATCTCCAATACTTACTGGTAAAATTGATGAATTTGAAAGTACACATATATTGGTAAGATAGAAAAAAGGGTCATAGCTTAATCGTTATTTATTATTACAGATAAACTATGATGACATTTTGAATTGCACATTTTGTTGTTATTCCTACATGTTGGTTTTGCATGTTCCTTTACAATTACAATTTTTGTAATCTTGATCACCAAATCTGAATAGCTTCTTAACACACTCCCGCAAAAATACTTCTGCAGTACTTAAATTAATTTATATACATTGTGTCCCACATCTATTTTCCCACAAATTTACTCGGAAACTTATAGAGGTAAAAAGTTGCAGTAAAATCCAGTGGAAATAAGACGACATTGTACATCAAATTCTGCGATTAGAACACACCCCGTATAAATAGCCTTTAACCCCTCTCTCCCACTTTATTTTTTTTTAAATTGCACCCCCAATTTTTTTCGGCAAGTTTTCGGTAGTTATCAGGCTTACAAATACAGTCATATGTATTTCTCTATTATATTTATACGAAATGTTCTCAAAAAGTATTTTCGAAAAATGTATGCCGTGCGAGCATTAATACTGGACCGAAGTATTTGTTGTTGTTTTTATTGTCCGTGTTTTAAGTTATTTGTTTTTGCTTTCTCTATTATTCTGCTATTCTATTACCGTTTGTTTGGATTAGTGATCATAAAATGAATTATATCCCAGAAAAATGCTCTCGCTATTCACCCCTGATGAATATGTAGACATGCTGCTGATCTACGGTGAGTGTCAAAAAAATGCTAGACAAACCGAACATACATATTAAGAACGTTTTCCGAACCGAATACTTCCTTCCTATCGCACATTTTCAAACAGAAAATGCGCACTGGTACTTTCCCAAGTGCGAAAAATGTTCAGCGTATTCGACCTATTACAAATGAGAGAAATTCTGTTTTTTGCGCGATAAACAGTTATTGTACTGGCACAAATCGGACGACACATTGATGGTGGTGTATCTGCTCCGTTATCTACCGAAAGATTATTTTAATTATACGTGTGTTACCATCGGTAGATGTTGAACGGTTTTTTCTAAATATAAGCATCACCGCAACGAAAGCGGTTTGGTGAGAAAAATCTTGAAACGCTTAATGCTGTAAACTTTTCAGCAATCCTATATCATGTCTACTACTTAAATAAGGAGGGGTTTATATATAATATTGTAGTCTAATAAATATCAATATGTTTCGTCTTTTCCGACACTGTACTATACTTTGTTAAACGTTAATGTCACATATATGAAACTAGTACTGACCTGGCGCGCAGACGAAAGTTGACCAGTCTAATCATTACAGATTCACTGGTTATATTTTGATATATCTTCCTCTATGACTAATAACTTATGGATATTATGTATTTTATCATTTTATATATAACATTTTTTCAAGTGAAGACATAATATTTTCTGCATTCTATGTAAAATAACAGGTGTATTTAATAAATTTAGATATTTATTAAATTCTCGATTATTAGAAGGGATTAATGAATATTAACCAGTGATTATAAATAATCCCCAGGATTTATCAAATTTACCACAACATATATAGGTTCACAAATCCTATGTCTGTGATTGCCTCTGAGTTCTAAGAATAGATTTACTTTAGAATTCGCTAGAAAGAGATTTCATCAATAGACTGTAAAATATACCAAAACCTTTAAAATTAAATTTTTGTTTTAGTAAACTATTCATACTTTCTGAAATCGAGTGGCAATCCAGAAATCACTTTTATGATTGGATTATTGAGTGTTGCAGAAGTATGATTAGGTATCAATTACCATTATATCTCCTTACTGTGAATGCGAAAAGATATTGCGATAACTGATTGCAGCTGTGTTTATATCAATTTTAATTTTAATTAAAATAAAAGGAAACAATATTGTAAGAGTTCATTAAAATTATTAACTTCTGCTATGATCTCTGAATGCAACAACTCTCACTTATTTATTTAAGATATTCATCAGATCTAAAGAATACAATAGAATATTTACAAATTAGGAAATTGAAAGACTAATTACATGAAAGGAAAGGTGGCACTGCGTGTCGAAAGTGAAGGCGCTCACTTTCTGTGACTGCTTATAATGACCTCATTGATTCAACCATGAAAGAAAATATTTTTTTCCTAGAAATATTTCGACGATTATAGTGAGAAAAAAAAACACGCATGGGTTTTATATTGTCATAACAAAATCTCACATTTTAACAAATCAAACGGCGAAACACATTATCCCGTCAGCTGCCGTATATTCCCTGGAGAAAAGTAAACATTAGATTATTGCGCGAAGGGAAAATAAACGATAAGGTGATGAACTATTTTGATCAATGTCCACCGTATGCATTTGCGTTTACCGCATAGGATTTTATACGGTGTCCAATGTGTCGTTTAACTTTATTTACTTGTCTAGTGGTAATATTTGTTCGGGCCTATCCGTTTATTTCTCTAGGCTGTCGTTTGTTTCCATTCGAATACAAACAGCTGCAGGCTGCAAGAAACGAAGCAGGCGTAGTACTATACGTATATAACGCCAGTAAAACTGAAAATCCGATCTCTATCGATTTCCGCCCCTATTAACTTTCGTCCCAAGAGTAATGTTCGTTTAGACATTACACGAGATAACACGTAAATGGAGACAGTTGAGAAAGTTATACCTACATTATTATATTTGTTAGTCATTGTTAGTGCATTGTTGTGTGAGGGGATTTTTACTAAATGGTTTTTCTTAGTTATTTATAGTTTATTAGATATTCTTTAGGAGGTAAATCCGTTTCTTTAGATTTCAACTCTATATAACTGTTTATATAAGAAATGTTCTTTTTTAACCAAACAAAATAACCAAAGCTGGCCAAATGATAAGAAATTCGTTATAAGTTAAAGTTGAACTATAAAAGAAATTATTTCTTATATTTAATCTGACTGATTACAGAATTAAGAATAGGTCTATCGTATGGGTATTATAAGGCATGTCCCACCAACTTCGCTCGTTAAAGCTTTTCAGGTGCACCTGAAAAATGCAGGGTACTCATAATCAATCACTTCGTTGAACAATATTTTGTAACATGACGTAATCTCCTCGCTCAGAAATGAAAGCAAGATGAAAAGTGTCCGCATTTAAATCACCGAATCCACCTTAGCTACACGAAGCTACACAATGATTTTGAATCGATTTCTAAAAAGTCTATTAGTGGTATTATTGTTACAAATTTTCCCAATTGTTAGAGAGTGTACTACCTAATTTTTAAACATGTAACATTAAGTTAGTTGCCCGTCTGAAAAAGATATTTATTTTATACTTTATGTCTGATGAACAGAAATACACTTAGATACTTAAATATGAAGAGGTCAGAATACTATAGATGCCTAGAACTTATGGCTTAACTTCAGGTTAGGCTATATTTTTACTATTCCAAGATTGTCTTGACGGTGTATTAACATATATAGAAATGAGTCTTAAAGATATGTTATAAAAATGAACTATCAACATGTAACAGTCACCGACATTAATATTTAGCGCCATCAATGCGTCGAGCCATTTGTTCGAGTGCTAAATAATAATGTCGGCGACTGTACAGAGCTGTAGATCATCAATCATATACAATAAATTTTGACGTACTTTAGATTAAAATACGATATATGTACTTCCCAAAACCATGATCTGTAGAATCCTATGCTGTAAAGGTTATTGAGGATATCCTTCTACGAAGTTAGACCTACTTTTTTATACAACTGTCGGAGTCAACAAAGTAATAGAACTCAGCGAGTATTAAATCAAACACTGATATTTTAGGTTAAACCGTTCAATTCAGGCAGAACATAAACGTTTTGAAAATATGCTCTTCAAACAAACATGGTGATGCTGCAACAGGTACATATCTAACTGTAAAATTTTAACGCATTTCAAAAATAACTTAAAAAATGAAATGTGGATTTTGACTGATTACTTGTCAACTTTTTAAATAATAAATGTCTTTGCTGTCTGAAAAAAGGTTGCTCGGTTTACTTTATTAAGTAAAATTAAAAGTCCAAAACCCTGTGTTGCCTAGAATAACATGTATACAATTGTTCGTATAAAATTAGATATAATACAATAAGTTTAAAATGAGTTATGTTGTTTATAAAATTAACCGACAGCGCAATCTATTGATTCACGCCTCTCTTAAAGAATTTGAAGCATGCTGTGGTAAGGCCAGATCAAAAAATGCTTTTTTTTTTTTTTTTTTTACTTCATGGGAAAAATGAAGATGTTAGTGAATATGATGAAGACATGCGTTTTTTAGTGAAAGAGATCATGAAGATCATGAAGAATTGCAATTGGAAGAACATAATGCAGAAAATCTTAAAGTGAATGAAGAAAGCAACAAAACGAACAAATTTGTAACGCTTTATTGAAACAAAGAAATAATAAATAAGGCAAGCCAAGTACAATGTTGTAAAATGTCTAGACAATATAAATAGAAGCAAAAGGCTAAATTAGTTGATAAAGTTTTGGTTTGGTGCACGATAACAATTGGTGGGATTTCCAGACCAGTCGAATTCACAATTGGTTAACAAAATTGTTTAATGTTATCCACCAGAATCATACTCAAGATGATGTTATATTTTGCCCGAACTTGGCGCTATGCACACGAAGAAGCTTCACACATCGAACTAAACATATCTTTTTCCAAAAAGAATCCCTCAAATGCGTAGCTGGGCCATTGTCTCAAAAGTGTATGGAATTGGGCCGCCGAAAATGAGCAACAAATTAAGACGACGAATTTTTAGAAAAACTCAACCGATGTCGTAGCAGTTCAACGCTGGATGCGAGATGTTCCCAGAAGACTGCGTATGTTGAAGATTATGGATCTTTACATTTAATTTAAAATAACAAATTTATATCTGTTCCAAAAAATTGCCGTAAAACTATTTTTAATTTTTAATGTATTCTAAAATTTGTGCCAAAACTTTTGGGCCATACATTACACGGTTCTTTTGTAAGATTGATACTCATAGTTGGAGTCCACGATTTTAGAAAGGGAGGATATAAATGACCCGTTTTGACATCTCCTATCAGCACCTATGATATAATTTAGTTACTAATTTTTATCGCGCAAAAACAACATGAGCTTGAAAAAAAAATACTATTTTCTCTCTCCACATATACTTTTAAATAAAAATAAATATGATACACACAAGCAATAATTTGCAACATAAGAATTCCGGGAAGATCATGATGTTGGCGCTCTGCGCTATGTATAAGTACCACCATTGACCGTTGAATATTATAATATCATGGGCAATTGCCCGGTAATAAATGAAAAAGCCAGTATGAACCATGTGTTCCTCGACTTACGACAATATCACGTTTTATTTATTTTTTTTTTTTAATAAATTACGACAATTTACATACTAATAACTTTTTTTTTTTCCCTTATTTATTATATTTAATTTATTACTAGTATAATACTTCAAAAATATATACGTAATGTATATTATATATTTTCATATAGAAGCAAATGAAAATTTAGAATCAACATTTAAAAAAAAGGGTCATCTGCAGGATTCGAACCTGGAATCTTCTGATCCGTAGTCAGACGCGTTTTCCGTTGCGCCACAGGACCCTTGGTACAAAAGGGCACTGTCTGTGTAATGTGACTCGTTCTAGTTCTATTCTAAATTTAAAACATCACTTCAACCGCTTCATATTTAAAATAGGCATACATTTCCAAAAACGTGACTCGTAACCTTTTAATTTCATTGACTAGGTGCTATTTTCAGATCTACACCAGCTGTTTCAAGTTGTACTCGTGCGTATATTAGGTATCAATAAACAAGCTACATATGCGTGAGTATTATTGGATACTAGGTGATTTATTATAATTTAATGTATAATTCTTGGAAATATATGTTTGCAAATTAGAATCATAGTTGTTATTTGAATAGTGTCCACCTATGAGTAAAGACCGGTTTAATGTTGGCAATTTATTACTAACGTGGATTGATGAATTTCACAAACTATTCTGCACATTTGGAAATTTAACATACCCACAAGGATGTACTTACCGTAAATGAGACACTAACAATAGAACCTTTATTAAGTTATTAATATTATAGATAAATAA
>RXPK01002723.1:0-62693 GCA_004143645.1 Protaetia brevitarsis | reverse complement strand
GGTATATGCTGCGATAGTGGATATGGTTAATTGAAGATTGTGTTATCTAACCACAATCTTTGGCCAGTCAATCGCATGCGTATATCTAAACTGTGTGTAATGGAAACCACATTTTCATCCTTCTTCTGTCATATTACGGCAATCGATACGTCAAAAATGCGCACTTGGTATAATGACAGGCATAAATATTGCAACATATGCATTTTGTTTTTATTATTAAAATTATAATTTGTTTTTGGATAGGGGCATGCTAAACCATGAAAATTTATTTTGACACACGTTACGTGAGCAATAGCGTGCTAGTAATTTTAAATAATATGCCATGATTCTGCAGAAAGTGAGGTTAGATGACACGACATCCAAAAATGTTATTTGAAAAAGTTGCTTAGAATTCAATTCTGAAGCTGTATGCTCTTATTTATTACTACTAGATACAATCGCTTGCAACAACTGTCATTGAGAAGCATTTCTCAGTTTTCCCTGTGTTAATTATGCAAAAATTGACAAAATTGTTAGAGTATAAACAAATTTATTTAATTCGATTAAATAATAGTTGGAAAAATTGTGTTTTTTTCATATTTTTTAAATATGTTAACAAAAATTTGCATACAACCCCAGAATTGAATCCTAGGTTTCGAATAACTCTTTAGATATCATGTCGTCTAACCTCACTTTCTGCAGATTCATTGCATACATTTTAAATTTACATGCACAACTTATTCCCTCCCAAAAAAAATAGTATATTTGAATAATGAAAAAAAATCCAATATGTTGCAATATTTATGTAATGATTACAGTATATATCTCTCGATAATTTATATTTAACTTCAAAAATCTGTGATTTTAATCAATGTTTATATTTTTATATCATAGACTAAGGCCTAAGTTCAGACCCTCATTGATTTTCCAGATCCCATCACAATATTAACTTGGCCGAAAACATATTTTTACTATCGTGTCGTCTCTCTTCCGTCGAGCCTAGCGGTGCGATTAAGTCGATTCCCTTTTGTTTTGACGACGTAATCTCGGCATACGCGAAGAGACGTCAGCTGCGTCGGATTTTAATACACGTAAAATTAAAATTAGGGTTATTGATCCATAATGTGGAAAAGCGCGAAGTTTAAGAACTGTCGCCCCGCAATCCCGCAACCGAATTCCGTGCCTGTCTCCGTCTCCTTCCACCGTGATTCTGGCCTTTTTCAAAAGGAAACCCTCCGTCTGCATGCATGTGCGTTTCGAAAGCGACGCGAGTGGAGATACACGGTCGAATGAGCTAAAAGTGGCGCTATGATTCGAATGCCCTTACGTCATGACGGTGCCTTTTCATCTGGACATTTTTCGCATTAGGACCTTTGCGAGAGAAAGTACGGTTTTGTAATGGAAATTTCGGGTGATGCCTGGCCCGCTATGTGTTTTATATTTAATTAACTTTTTTCCTCTAGGAAACGCCCGTTAAATGGTTGGTCCATTTACCTCGCTGCTGAAATATATGTAAAAAAGTTTTTCCCATGAGCAGTGCTCGTCTAAACGAAAAAGAAATAAATTTTTCAGTGATGCTATATATTTTTCTTTTAATAAAACGGAGCTCATAATTTTCAGAAAAATAATTTTAGAGTCTGTAGCATTTGTAATCATAATAATAATAAATTTGACCCCATCACAACATCTGAGAAACCAAATTCACGCACTTCCCAGTAACTCTAAACGAATCCAAACCATCAATGGGTGCCTAGCATATAAGTGAAAAACTAAATAATGGCATATAGAAGATAAGCTTCTAACCAACTTCAATAATAGCCAATATAAAGAGCCAAAACGGATTAAACTTTAAATAAGAGGTACAACCACAAGTCTAAGTCGAACTAAACAAAATAGTCGCAAAATACTTACCAACAGGTTCCATGTTAGAAAAAAATAACTATGCGGTTTATGTTGCCGCGGCATCGGTATCTTCTGAAAAGACCTACCAAATTTCCTGAAAAAAGGAAAGAAATTTAAAGACAGCATAAAGCAATTAAAAAATAAAATAGCGATTTGCAAAAACGCGCGTCACAATATCAATCCTTATTGAGTATTCATCCCTATAGTTTAGTTCAAACTTTAAAGAAAAATATTGCGTATGGATTATATGCATCCTTTTTCATTTTATACATGTTTTATGTGTTCTATGATAGGGAGTACTGTCAGATATTTTGGTGGCTATCGGTAATGATAACGCCGGCATCATTCGCTGTTCCTGTCATTTGTAGATTTCGATTACCTTTCTGTATCACCTGAACTTATCTTTTGTCTGATATTACTTATTTATTTGAAATAAAGTAGTTTTTATAAAAATCACCACCACCGTCATTTGTGTTCTCTATTGTAGGAACAAATAAAACAGCTATTATAATTACATAAAAATCAAATGTCAACCTAGATAGGAAATATCAGATTATAATATCAGATAATAAGGATTGAGTAGCCGACTCCTCTGAGAAAGCTCTCTCGTAAGCTTCGCAAGTGAACAACGTGTTCCAGCTTAGTTCGCAATGCGCCTTGATAGAAGATTACGAGCACGTAAAAGCGCCGCTAACTTATCTAACAGTCACTCCACACTTAAAGCGATTCGTTCCGTGTGGACTCTAAGCTGATTTGGAACTGCATAAGCGCCCTAAAAGAGTGACCCAAAAATTGTTTGGGTTCCAGTTACTCGGCTGAGAAATGAGGCGGCGACAACTGGCAGCGAGATTCGTTAAGTCATTCTTGGAACTGTGTTCTTTGCACACCAAATGCAAATTAAAAAATCCATCAATAATGATACAAATCATTATAAGAATGTGAAAAAAATTACCGAACAGGACTACCACAAGACACAAAAGTTTCTACAGAACAATGCTGAATTTAGAAAATCTCTGGGTGAAATAGAACACGTGAAAATGATAGTAGGTTTGCTGATTGGTCATTGTAGACTAAACAGACATAATGTAAACAAGTTCGGTAGATGACTCTATCTTTGCAGATTCTCCAAGTGAAGAGAAACACTAGTTCATTTGCTGTGTCAGTGAAGGCCTGCGAGACAAGGTCTATAATGGCGTGGAGAACCCACACTGCGTAAAGAACCACTCTCAAAAATGATAGGCCTAATTAAGAGGGCAAAATAATAGAGCCTCCTTTAGGAAAAAGGGGATCGCAATAGATCTGAAAAGGTCGCGGTGAAGCAGATGCGTAGGTCACCCCAATCCTAATCTAATCTTATCTAACACAAAAATGATTTATAGAATTAAAGCATGGAATCTTATAAGCGAAGGCAATATTCCGCCCTCTATCACTGTTATGTCAGCTTCATATCAGGAAGAAAGTTTACTATTTTTTTCAAAGTACTCTATAGGTTCTTAATCAACATTTATAAAAAGCGGGATGAAAGTAATGTTGATGGATCGTGATGGTACTAAAAGATAGCGCCATAATTATTTACGTACTAATAAAAGGTTTCGCAGCTAAGGGAGAAACTTGCTGCTATAGTTTTTGTTTGGAATCAAACTTGCCCCGTACATAACCTAACTGACTTGACCACAGGAGACAGATTATGAATCACAATTATCTAAACACAAAAAAAAAAAGAAGTATTTCTTTAATATTTAAGCAAGAACGCTCTTAAAGTTAGACTAAATAACACACAAATTCAATGCTTTTGCAATTAATTTAAATTGTCACAGATTCACATTATTATTTTCTATTTGGTATAGCATAGTTTGCAATCCTTTTATTTCTTACAAAAAAATCAATTTATTTATTATTCATACAAAAATACTATAGCTGTTTCACTATTTAATTCTTAAACGGAATGGTTTCTCCATTATTTTGTAAAATTATTACTTTAAAATTATTCAAAGACACCCAAACTGAGAAAAAAATGCATTTAGTCAACATAAAATGCGTCCACTCATTTTTTGATTTGCACTTGCGTAAAGAACACAATCTTTGAGTTTATTCATTTCATGAAATATGCGTTCAATGTACATAATTTAATCAAGGGCAATAACGAATTTCTTCAACACATTTTTTTTTAGGATAGATTAAAAACGTAACAATACTCTATTGGAATTAAACTAGCAATTTTTCTCAGTGTACAAGTACTTACCGCTCTTTATCACTTTCATATGTTTCAAATTAAAATAATACGCACAAGTTTAACATGCACAATGGCCCCGCATCCTTACGAAATTTAAATCAAAACTGAAATAACTCGCCTTTAAAAGCACCACGTTTAAACCTGCCTGTATTACCCACAATAATAGCGCCACAAATTATATTTATACCTCCCTCGCCGCATCTAAACTCGTAAATTTAATTGATTTATCATCTCCGACGTCATCAGTGCGTAAAAATAACGATACTTTAATTTTTTCCACCGTCAATCTATCATTTTATACGGCGCGCCGACAGTCTCTCCGATGGGCGAGTAAATAAATAAACAGGCTGTATAACGTTTAGACCTCGCACTTATTGATCGAGAAAAAGTTTTGTAACAAAGTTAGAGACGAAGTGGAAACTGGGTAGTACAGATGAAATACGCCCTTAATGCTGTTAAATATTTGAAAAAAGAGCCTTCGCTCCGGAAACCAACATCAACAGAATGAATTTTTGACGAAGATGAGTTTTTTTTTTGTGTATACGGGAAAAAGTTTTACATATATATCGGTAAAGGATACATTTGTAGATTAATTATTTTACTAAAAAAATACACTTTATTTAGTGCAGGAGTAAACTCTGATTTATCAGAATGCAAGGGAAAAAAATAATTTTATGAACTGAAAGATAATATAATCAAAATATAATTAATTTTATTTTACTGTGTACATATGCCAGCAGTTAGCGCCACCCGAAAACTTCATCTAGTTCAAAAATTTTATTGAAGATTATTTAATTTAAAATGATATTAAATAACATTCTGTTAGAGTACAATTTTTTTTATTTAAGTTTAATGAAATAAAATGCCAGTTTTAAAATTTTCATATCAGTTTCAGGATTGTGTACTTAAACTAGTTTGGCACAATAAAAAGGTACCCTAACCTAAGCTTCAGCTACACATTACTTACGAGATGCCTGATAGTCCTGGCTTACTAAAAAATCCCGAAAACAGTACAACTAGAAGAATTTCCATTTAGGTAATAAGCTGACTAATAACTACCTATCATCAAATAAATGTAGACTTTATTAGACGAATAACGATCAAGTGTCTTTCTATTATACTCCAATATAAGGAATATTGTTGCCGGACAAGTAAATGTCATTTGACATTGTAAACGACAAGATTTTAAAACAAACCTGCTTCAGAGTAAATACTGCAAAACGTCTCTAAACCCTCACACACAAAACTCACTAAACACGTACGTTCAAAATAGCAAAGCTATCATCATCAGCAGAAACACTGAACTAAATTAACTACCACTAAATACCCTAATTTATACCTAAAAAAGGTCAAGGTACATTAATCACGGTTCATGGCTGACTGCCGCATGCTTAACTAGTCACTAATCCTAATTCTGTCTAATACTACTTATGCTTAATAACCGCAAAGACAAGAATTTAAGGGTCCCTAATCTGAATTCATTAAAATATGTTTGTTTTATATATTTCCATACCCTCATAACAATTTATGACATAGTTTTAGCGTTTCTAACTAATTTATTGTGCAACTTATGTTTCTCAAGCATATGTAGGCTACACGATGTCAAACCTTCTAAATTTAAGATAGCCAAATGCTCCGTAACGTGTTTTATTGATCTTTAGTGCCCAATAATACATGATCACAATCTTTACAAGATATTTTATAAATACCTGATTTCCAAATATCTACTTGATCTTAGTTGCCTAAAATATTTTAAACTTTATTGAAGTTTAACCTATGTCCAATTGAATTTAGAGAAAATTTTTTGTAACCTTCTGTAACTTGGTAAAATTGTTAATTTATATTGTTTCTTATTTTTTTTCACTAATTCTAAATTACTCACATTTTTAATTTTTATTTTGTTTTTGTTTTCTGATGTATTATATACAACGTTTCTGAGAATCCATTAACTGCGCAATTGATAATTCTTTAATTTTCTTTATTATTATCGTTCTGTAGACAGAGGAAAATTAAGTAGGCGATGTACCCAAAAATTAATAGCTGCTAGTTTGTTTTTCATGAATTGTTTTGAATCTTCTGAAATAAATCTGTTATTAGTAGTGGGCTTTCTATATAGTCTATTTCTAATTTATTTTTATTTCTTATTACTAACATTGTCGAGGAGAAGCATTCTATTTTTGTTTCCTCTTCATGGTTAAACTTAATGGAAGGAAATTTTGAATTTATCTGTTCGAGAAAATCTCTATTTGAGCCACTTACTAGTATCAAAAACACAAAAATGTCATCGACGTATCTGACCCAAACCGTGGAAAGTATGCCAAAGTATTCTGAAGATTCGTGTTCAAATTTTTCCATAAAGAGGTTTAGCTTATTGAAGGGAGAGTAAACTGTTACCCATTGCTGCTCCTTCAGTTTGTTGGTAAAAAATTCCGTTGATTTGAAGAAGATTTTTGTTTCATGCAGAGCTTCGCTAAAGGAAATGAAAACTATCAACTTCTTTACTGCCCAACTGATTACCTTTCAAGAAATCTTCTAAATAAGTCAAAGTGATATCCACGGGACGCTGGGAAACAGTTGAGCTCACAATCAAATGAAACTAAAACTTTCATTGTCAGTAAGTTCAATGTTTTTAATCTTCTCAATAAACGCGTATGAATTTTTTAACGGCTAAATCGGGGGTTGCACAGGTAAGTGATTGAATTTGTTCAGATAGCCATTTGGACAGTAAGTAAGTTGGACTATTGATATTGGAGACAATGGGTCTCATGCTCTTCCCTGGTTTATGTATCTTAGGTAAACAATACATCCTAGGTAACACTGGATTGATACAGTTAGCCTATATCTAAGTTATCATTAATAATATTCTTATATTCTAATTAGGGTCTTTTTGGTTTTCTGTGATCATTTTTTGATATCGGATTTTTAGTTAGCTTTACGTAAGAACCTTGCGTTAGAAGGGTATTGACACGATCAAAATAATCTCTTTTATCTAAAATGACCACCGTATTACCTTTGTCAGATTTTAAGTTAAAAGCAGTTTTTGTTTTTAAGCCCTTTAGCAATGTCAATTTCTTTACGTTGATATTCTGAAGGATGACGTTGTTTATCTCTCAAACTTGAGTTTTACAAGCAGTTCTAATAAAGTTTTTAGTCTGATCATCAAAGTACTAATCGCTGTTTCTATGCCAGATATAATTTCTTCGATTGGTGGTTTTCTTTAATTTTAAATTATATTTCAACTTATTAACAACTAATTTCCTCCTTGTTGAAAATACAGAGATCGTTTCTGACTAACATAGTTCTGATTTATTAATGTGAGTACATTCTGGTTTTAAAGACACTAATTGACCCTATTAGATATGAGAAATATTATTATAACTAAGATATAGGCTAACTGTATCAAATCCAGTGTTACTTAGATGTATTGTTTACCTAAATACATAACCAGGGAGAGCATGACCCCATTGTTCCAATATCAATAGTCCAACTACTTACTGTCCAAATGGCTATCTGAATTCAATCACTTACTGTGCAACCCCCTGGATTTAGCGTTAAAATTCATACGTTCATTGAAAACTTAAAAACATGAACTTACTGACAATAATTTAGTTTCATTTGAGTGAGCTCACTGTTTCTCAGCTCCCCGTGATATCACTTTACTTATTTAGAAGATTTCTTGAAAGTAATCAGTGGCAGTAGAAGTGATATTTCATTTCTTTAGCGAAGCTCTCTGAAACAAATTCTTCCATAATCAACGTACTTTTTTACCAACAAACTGAAGAGCAGCAAGGGTAAAGTTTTCTCCCTTCATAGCTAACTCTTTATGGGAAAATTTAACCGATCTCAGGATACTTTGCATACTTTCCACGGTTTGTCAGATACGTCATGACATTTTTGTGTTTTTGATTTCTAGTAATGCTCAATTTAAGATTTTCTTAACAGATATTCAAATCCTTCCATTAATTACCATGAAGAGGAAACTAACTAGGATTGCTTTCGACATGTTAGTAATAAGAGATAAAATAATTAAAATTTACATCTATGGTAACGCCGACACTTAATAACCGATTATTTCAGAAGATTCAAACCATTCATGGAAAAACAAGCCTACAGCTATTAATTTTTTGTAACATCGCTACTTAATTTTTCTCTGTCTACAGAACGATATAATAAAGAAATTAAGAATTATTAATATCGCTGCATTTAATGATTCTCAGAAGACGTTTATTATACTACCATCAGAAAACACAAAAACAAAAAAAAATTAAAATAGTGAGTACTTAAAATTAGTGAATAAGAAAAATAAAAAATGTCAAATTACATTTTATCTCAAGTTACCCGAACGGTCTACAAAAGAATTTTCTTAAATTCAATCTGGACATCGTTACGACTTCACATCACAGTCTTAAAAATATTTATGCCCTCCTCAAGATCAAGTAATAATTTGGACAAACATATTTATAAATATCTTGTAAAGATTGTGATGTAATATTGGCAAACTAAAAGATCAATTAAAACACGTTACAAGGAGCATTTGGTCATCTTAAATTTAGAGGTTTGACAAATCTAGTGTAGCCCACATATGCTTGAGAAAACATTCAGGTTGACAATAAAAATTAGTTAGAACGTAAACAACTATTACAATTAAATGTTATGAGGTATGACCTATATAAAACAAACATTTTAATGAATTCAGATTAGGACCCTTAAATCTTGTCTTACGTTTTATTAAGCATAAGTAGTAGATTAGACGGAGTTAGGATTAGTTGACTAGTTAAGCATTGACGGCAGTCAGCCATGACGCGGTGATTAATGTACCTTGACCTTTTTTAGGTATAAATTAGGGTAGTTTTAGTGTAGTTATTTAGTTTCAGTGTTTCTGCTGATGGATGATAGCTTTGCTATTGAAACGTACGTCAGTTTAGTGCAGTTTGTGGTGAGGGTTTAGGAGAAGTTTGCAGCATTTCCAGTACCACAGTTTGGAGTATTTTTGTCATTCAGAGTAATAGCTGAAAAAAGAAGGTCAGTACCGATACGTCCCTTGGTAAGACAGAGAAAGCGATATTTCGGTATAAATTTGAATGAAAATGAAATCAACTCACGTTTGACAACCATTAATGACTGTATGACAATTTCATACGTCACTAGTGGAATTTCATTGATATTTATATTATTAGTTAATGGTGAGTAGAACAAAATGAGTGAAATAATATTAATTTAAAAAAATCTAATACTAGAGCTACATATTTCGCTAATGGATAATAAAGGAATTAGAAATGGAAGAGTGAACAAATATTTTGTTTCAGAGGAAAGTTTCTTAATTTTTTTTTTGTAAATTGTGAGTACTGAACGAAAGAAATCGATCAATTTTACGAGCATCGAAGTTCGAATTATTGTTAATACCGTTTATATATATTATATTCATTTATATCTACCGTATATACACTGCCTGACAAAGTTAATCTCGTAGTCTACAGCGCAAGTGATTATCAAAACTGCTATCATTTGAACAGGCGCGCATTCGGCTGTCATCGGCTTATGCAGGTAGGAGGTTATTTTGGTTTACGTGTAAAACACTTGTCAATTATAAAAATGAGATGGGAAGATAAAGATTCCCTGTGGATGATGACATCAATTTTGTCGGGCTAATTATCTCAAAAATCTAGGTGTTTTTTTTTCTGATTGCATGTTATTCAGAACTAGAAACATTGAACCTTTACTAAGTGAGTTGAATTTATGAAAAATAAGAAAGGGATGTAAAGCTTATTTCGATATTAATTTTAAAAGATTTTGTTTGTTGTTTTGAATCATTTTATAGTTGGAACTTTTAATAAAATTTTACGGCATAATACTGCGTCAAGTGTGCGTATTTTTTTTAAATAACATTTATTGGAAATATCTATAAACACATAGTGTCAAGGTATTCCAAACTGGAATTCCCTTTTACAAAAGATGTAGTATAAAGCCCATCAAAAAAAAAAAATGGCGGATTTGTGTATAAATCATAAAAACTTAACAGAAAATAACGAAACAAAAATATATTGTCAACATACAATAAATTCTCATAATTGTATTATTATGTCACTGAACACCTTAACACGGAATAATTTAACTACAAAAGCTTTTAAAATTTTGTTACTTCAATATAAAATTTATTTATTAAATCTTTGGAGCTTACACCTAGCACTAACTGTCTTTTTTTAATAATTCCTTTATTTTAAGAAACCTTTCCATAGGGTATGGAAGTTGTTGAATTAAGTTATTTTAAAATATTTAGAAAAGAAAATTTACTACAACTTGGATTTTAACTGATTTCTTTTTTATAAAATACATATACAAATGTTGTATTATTCCTAAGTACCAATAAAACTGAATTGATCCTGAATCTATTTATTATTTTAATATCGAATCGAGCAAGATAGCAAATTTCAGTTCAATTTAACTAGAATAAAATTACTCTGGAAATCTTTGATTAAAAGATAAGACACCCATCATTAGAGCAAAATTATTCTGTGTTACAAAATGTGTACCAAAATTTGCGGTAATTGAGTCAATTCATTGGGATACGTAGTACTAATTTATTTGCTTAAAATGCCTATATTTAACTGATCTGATCATTAACTATGTTAATTGAACCGAACAACGAAAATAATTTCTATTAATCAGCGCGAATTATTAATATTTGTATAGACCAGGGAAACAACAGTAGGTAAAGCGCAGAGCGTAATATTTCTATTCCGGAGGAAACTATATATAAAGCGGGAGCAGAAGATGATAATTTGAGGGAGAATTAGCAGCGTTTCACGTTAATTCAGGCAGACTTGTCTTATGTTTGCCTTTAATTGGACGAAAACCAAAACACAGGTCGGAAATCTAGGAGCTTGTATTTGGTTTCAAACACTGACGTATGCGTGTGTGTGTGTGTGTGTACGTGCACGTCCTGTACCGCTCTCTACCTGTCCTTTCCGCCGGTGTTCGGTCGACACACGGGGTCGAGGTTCTCTTGCTACCGTCCGCGGGCGGGTTGTCGACCCTCTCTTCCTACCTTACTCAGCCGGTGCCCCTGGAGGTAGTGCTTCGCGCCCCTTCATCGCCGTTGCTAAATAAGCAAGCGTTGGCACACATTATTTGCTTAATAATGTCGAATAATGGACTGTGTCGGTTAATGGTTTTCCAATCTGGAGGTTTAGTTCGTCATGGAGGATGTTTCTGTATTTATTTCTCGATGTAATAACGTTACTACTCATTTTAATAAACTGTTTTAACTTAAGAGGGGCCTAGTGGCGGCTCGTCAGGGGAGGCTACAGAGGCTAAGCCTCTCCTATTATTTTTAATAAAATAAATAGCGTTTATTAGGTTTTAAATTCATGTTTACATACAACATTGGCTATATACTAAAATAAAGCAATTTTGCAGAAAAAAGATATAATAAATGGTATATTTATTCATTACTTAATTTTAAAATGCAAACAAATTTCCAATAGTGCACGGAATTTTACTGTATACGCATTGTAATAGCAAGCGAGGCGGCTAGCGACAAATTTGACTATGTGCCGATGATTAATGCCGAAATTAATGCGTCCCTGTAAGTGCATGTGCACTTTATACGGTAAATACATATAATCGGAGCAGACGCGTATACAATAGAGTTTATAGGGAGAGTAATGGAGATGATATTTTTATTTTTACTACAAAAAAAGTCTGCTCTTTTTAGATACAATTTGAATAGTGTCATCATGGGAGGGGTAATTACACAAAAAAAAGGAAAAAAAAGGATGAGTGTTTGTCTTTAAATGTAAATTTTTGATTTACAAGTAGGTTTCGCTGGCTAAGAAGCTGTGAAGATATTATCAACTGGCTAAAAAATTCTTTTAGTCGTTTAAACATAAAGACGAAATTACAAATCCTACAAAAAATTAAGAAACCACAGCCTATTTATAAACGATTTATATGAATGTATGCCGAAACTGAGTAAACTTGTAAGCATTTTAGTCACAATACCGGTAACTTCTACTTCAGTAGAGAGAAGTTTTTCAACACCAAAAAGAATTAAAAACTACACCCTCAACGCTATGAATCAAAATCGATTAAGTAGTATATCCTTAACCCAGAGGAGCTCACTGCCGCTTCAGAGCATGCGACCTCTGTTACTGTTACTGAAACGCGAGCTCTCCAGGATTAATATCAAATATCAATTCAAAAGGATCTTCTTAATTCATTAACGCAAACTGACGTATTTTACGAGCGGCTAATTGATGACTTTGTTAATACAAAGAATTCTCTAATTTATAGTAAAGACTAAGCAAAGTTTTCTACGTTTCAAAAAAATATCGAACTATTTCGTTTACTTTTTAAAAAATATTGGTTTGGTAGGGTTTGTTACAATTTTTAGAGTTTATTTTTGGTTTACTATTACGCTTATTAAGAGTTTATTTTAATTTCTTATTACTTATGAGCCAATGAAGTGTATTATTATTATTATTATCATCACACTTTTACTACTTTACTGCAGAATGTTATGAGAGAAGTTACTATTATATTTATTGTTAGTTTGCTAAGAGTTTGTTATTGTTTTTAGAGTTTATTTTTGGTTTATTATTATGTATATCAAGAGTATATTTTAAGTTTTTATTACCTTTTTACCTATCACTTCATCCATTTTCCTATCTAGGTAAAATTTTACTCTCGCCTCTACGTGATTCTTGCTAGACAATATTTTTTTTTTTCAATTTTTATTGTGCACTTAGAATGCTACAATAATAACTAGAAACATGTAATTTATTAACCGGAAAGAGTTACCTAAGTTACGGTAGCCTCCCTTGCACAAAAAGTCACGAGCCACCGCTGGAGGGGCCTTTAAAAAGCCAAGATCAAAAGATGGCGCCGTCGTTAATTTTATAAACAACATAACTCATTTGTAATTTATTGGGATATCAAAATTTATACGAACGATTGTAAGCCCGTTGTTCTAGGTAACAAAAGGTTATGGGCTTTTAATTTTACTTAATGAAGGTACAAACCGAGATGTAAGTGCCTAAAAAATACTTTTCGTAAGTTTTCAACAATTCCAAACCTAAGTAGTAACGTAAGGACTCGCCCTGCTGAATTACGTATTTTAATTATCAATAATGACGACGAGTGTTGTCAAATTATTTTTGAAGATTAGTAGGAACCTGTAACTGGCATGTTCAGCTGTAACCTAACATTGATTGTGGCGAATTTGTCAGGACAGCCAGATTACAGTTTCCTTTGTTCTTGAATCATTAAAATGAATGTATAAGCGAATGTTATTTCCACTATTGCTAGGTCCTTTGCTTAGTTGGCTCAATCGACTAGATAGTGTTTGCATCGTATGTGAGTCGTGAATGGTAAATTAATTTCATTTTCTGTTATTGGATTTTCTGCCTACTACTGAGACTACATACCTTTTTGCATTATCCTAGATATTAATTGCTTTTTGATCGCCGCATTCATCTCTTCTACGTCCTCTACTGTTGAATCGTAAGCTTATGTTTTTCAATTTCTATAATAAGAGAATCCATTCATTTTCTTTCCTTTTGAATATTACCTCTAACTCTAACTAACTACGGTGCAACACGTTCTCTGTTGGATTGAACTAAACGATTGTAGTGCCCTCTTCGGTTTTTTTTTCACAAACACCCTATAAAGCTCCCTCTTAGATTGTAATGCGGTGACTAATTGTGAAGCATCTAGGAGTTAAGAGTTGAAAATGTTACTTTCTAAACTACGGTAACCTCAACTTTTTCTTTGACAATTATTTCTCCCTAAATTTAGATTGATACGAGCGTAATAGAGTCTGTGACACGAATAAGTGGAATTACATACACAGCTAATATCCGCAACATCAAAGGCGGTCGATACTTCATTAATCTCACATATGAGTGTTCTTGACAAGAAAGTGATTCAGAAGCACTTTACTCTTTCATAAAAATGGTTTCTTCAGGAATAGAAATTTGATAAGGATTGGTGTGCGGTAGATCAAACAGCTCTTTATTTTTGAAATTTCAAAATGTGAATATTTAAATTGTGTTCATTTTTTATATCAGGTATTTGAATCTTATTGTAGTATAATGGAGATCTGTGTAAAATTGTGAAGTGGTCGCTATTTGGAGATCTGTATTAAGGCGGATCAATCTGGATGACTACTTAATGAGATCAAAATAATCAAAATATTTTAAATTAATAAAAAATAATTAAAAAAAAACAAAGTTAAATAGTATTTAAAATTTCGCTTTATTCTATTTTATTTATTTATTTTTTTCTAATTTTCTATTATTATATTATTATAAATTAGCTATTCGCGACCTTTTAGTGGCACTTGCTTATATTAATACGTTTTTGTTTAATTTTTCTGATATAAGATAGGACCCGAAAGAGTAGCAGAACACGCCTATTTTGTTTGATGCAGCCCACCACTCCGCCTTTAATGGAATACACGTTGAGATGAGTACGCTAAAAACTAATACGATTCCAGCAATCTCTAGAAAATATTAGTGAACTTGCATGTAACAATTTGACATAATTTTCGGAAAAAATAAAATTAATGTGTGAATTAAATATTACTACTATAGCAGCACATTTTGGGAATTATCTCGGTACGGTCCGACCGGTCTGTTTGTTAGCTTGGCCTGGCCTGGCATGTCCCGTTGCAGCTTCGAATCAAGGCTTTCAGGAGGAACATCGAAGTACATTTGATTAAATAATAACAGTGAATAAATACAAAATTCATTATTTCACCAAATAATTTTAAAAACTCAAAAATTAACGACATTCAAATATGTTTTTCAGTAAACAATTTCAAATATTTGTCAAAGAGATATATAATATACATTTTCCACCAAAAATCTCCAGACCTTAAGCTCAATTTAGAGTTTTGGCGATCCTGCATGGTGCTGAAGAAATTTTACCAAGGGGCATTAAGGGACGACCTATTGCCTTTACAGCGATAGGCAAACTGCCCTTAAAGTCTTCAGCAGTTATAAGATCGCTTCAGGCCCAGTACTACAGTGCCACAATGCCTTGGAAGCGATCGCTATTGATAATGACTTGATACTCAGATGGGTTAAAGGTCATAAAGGTAATCTGGGAAACGAGACTGCGGTTAGGTTGGCGAGACGGGGTTCGTGTTCTGCTTACATGGGACCAGAACCTGTTCTTCACATTTCTTCGGCTACACTCAACACCCTAATAAATCAATGGACCATTACTCTACACGAGGAGAGATGGGCATCCATAACTACCTGCTGTCGGGCACGCAAAGCCATCCTCAGGTTGTCATCCAGGACAGCAAGATACTGTCTGCAGCTCTCTCGCAATAAACTACGTCAAGTTGTAGGGCTATTGACTGGTCGCTGCAAACATAATAAACACATGCACCGCATAGGACTGACTAGCAGTCCACTCTGTCGTGCATGTTACCTAGAGGACGAGACACCGGAGCACATCTTATGTGACTGTCCGGCGCTTGCCCAACTTAGAAGTTTCATCCTGGGGGAGTTCTGGCCCGGTATGGCTAGCTTTGGCTGCACCTCGCATGCTACACTGCTCGAGTTCATTCTTCGCTTGAGTTGGCTCGAGTAGGCTACGGGTGAGTGACTCCAACTAGGGAAGGTAGCACAATGGGCCCGGTTAGAGTGGCCTAAGTGCGCGTGGCTAGCCACCCCTCCCAACCAACAATCCAGAATCCACCAAAAATTGTGTAATTTCCGGTAGTACCTTTATTTCAATATTATTTTTTCAAACGTTATCCTTGACAGGTTGACAAGTTGACGTTATAATTCATCCGTATTTTGCAAGTAAATGATAATTTGTTATTATATACAATGCAAACAGGCAAATACTGTACACAGTACTACAGATACTATGCTAAATATAGATCCAGTGGGACAAATTAATTCGGCAGAATCTTATTATAGGTCACCTGTCAGTGACACATACGGCTGAGTGTACTACCAAGGAACATGTAAACAAGAACGAACAGTTAGCAAATTTTAACTGGAATCGCCATCTTTTCTGAGTTCTTTTTAACCAATAGAAAACCAACCGCGGCCCTTGTCGAAACAGTCTTGACAGTCATTTGACAGTTTTCGAGGTTTTTATAAGATATGAATGTACATTTAAGCAAGTGACACCTGTGAAAAAGGAACATGTCAACCTGGTAGCCAGCAAATCTTGAATGTGTGCGCGCAGTCGTCATCTTTTTTGAATTCGTTCTAGCCAATAGCAGTCCATAAGCGGACTGAAGGTCACGATTTTTTCCCTCCAGAGATCAAAAGTGCCGACGCTATTTGTCCGTTATTGCCGAGATGTTCTTTGGTATTACTATGTGCTTCCATTTCAGAAAACAGAAATGGTGCTATATAGTAAAATATCATGGTTTATTAAGATTAAAAACTATTACGAAACAAATTTGGTCTGAAGAAGATTAATAGATATGAACTTAACGTGACAAGCTGGCCAATCTCATTGCAAGAAAGCCATCGCCTGGCTGGCATCCGAAATTTTTTGATCCGCCTCGCGTTCTTCTGCGCACCTCGAAAGTAGCCAACTCTTCTTCGCAAACTTTGATACCAAAGTCCAATGTGTTGAAAAAAAACTAGATACCTCAAACTCAAAAATCCGACTATATAGATTGTCATGGTTTAATAAACTAATATTATTTAAGTGTACCATAACTAACTTTACTGTTATCTGTTTTAAAATAATAAAAAGGATATAACAAAACAGGATATAGAATGTCGCAGTAAATAGCCACACGATTAACAGGTGATGTGGGAGACCTCTTAATTCCTTCCAATCCTTCAAGGCATTTTCTTTTAGAATTTACACTTCAGGAAGCAAAGATGGTCAGTAGAAAGATGCCTACAGATCGAAATCAAATATTAGAACGTGAATATTATATTTTTACAACAGATTTTGACAGATCAAACTTGGATCAAGTTTCAGTTCGAAGAAACATATTTTTTACAGTGTATTTATTTTATTTAAATTTGGTTCAATAATGTTTGTATATGTATTTGCAATCCAAGTTCGTTAATATGTTAACGAAAAGACAGGAGAAATTGCTGGAATGCTTTATTTTATAATGAATGTATGATGATTCCATAATTTTGCAATTATTATTTATCTCAACTTAGTTTAAACAGTTCGTAGTTCCATTTGGTCACATGGGCATTTTCATATATTAAATATCCTATATTCCCCTCACATCGGTGAAACTGACGGACTTTTCTGAGGCAGTTTGCAGGCCTTACGAAGACAATCGCTATCGATGCCTGTTAGAGTTATTTTACAAAATTTAACGGCTATTTTGATAAAATTCTATTTATTCCAAATCCTAATCTAAAAATGATGGTTAATTTTATCCACACTTTACCTATACCCTATACCCCTTGGGTAAATTTTCTCCAACGACGATTTTCCTGTCCTGAGCCATTCTCCGTAATTCGAAGTACCAGAGCCCCATTCGACGTCCCATTCCAGAACTGACGAGCGATGCCTGCCGATTTATTCCCTCCAATGGTAATCTGCGCCCATTTCAACCTAAAAGTAAACATTTTGTTTTAATTCGTATCTAAATTTTAATACACTTATAAGATATTTTATTTTAATTCGTTCGAGAAATTTGGTTTTGGTTAGGAATTTTATAAAACCGCCGAACACTGGGGGGAAACTTTCATAATGTAATAATATAAAATATTAATTAATAATAATAATAATTAATAATTAATTAAAAAATTAATAAAATAGATGACACTAGGATGTTGAAAATTGGACTTTACTAATTTAATTAAAGTATTATATTGTTCATACAAAATATTTTCTTTTTCCGCGATGTGTGCTACTTTGTAGTATTACAATATATATAGTAGGTATAAAAAGCTGATTTGGAACTAAAGATATTTAATTTAATAATTTAACACACACTTTTTCATTATTTCCCTGACAATGCTTTACATAGAGATACAAGCAGTCTCTAAGTAAAGCATGTCAATTTTGTACATTGCTAATGGTTAGTTTCACTTCGTGTTTTTTTTTGTCCAATTGTTTCTTTTAAATAAACTTATAACATTTGTTTTTCTAAATACAATCTAGTACATGGCCAGATTGTTGGTTGATAGTGATAGAAGGAAGACCTCGAAAACATTTATTTAATAGGAAACTTCGTTGGAGAAATCTGAAAGTGAAATTCTCTGTTCACTATAGTCTTCTACGAATGCTTCTTATTTTGGGTAAACAAATTTTTCTCAGCAAAAATAGCGAATCTTTCGTTGGCTAGCTACAGGTGAATATACATAGGATAGATTTGACAACTTCGAGGCGGTAATATATAGGAACTGGCATATAAAGATGGAAACGTATCAACGCTGTACATATTTTTTTAATTGGTGATAAAATATGTTGTTCGAGACCATTATATCAAGCGCCTGCTAAATAGTAATCGATATTAATGCACAGATAAAAACGATTTTTTAAATCAACGAAATATTCCTTTGCCACTAATTAAAAGAACTATACTACATTACTACATTTAATTGAATGACATATCCATTAACCGATTTCTTTTGTTACAATGTCTAAGAAACGTTTTTTTGACTTAAAGGATTCTCTTTCTCTGCGTGTAAGACTAACAATAAGTTAACATCTTTAGAGGATTTATTAGTTTCCACTAAGTGACGTTGTCCGTTACCTGAAGGGAGGTTACGCTACATAATAAGATACTTATTATTATTAGTATTTTTAAATTGTGTCTTTTAAACGATTTTACACACATAATATTTTGTGACTTATTGGGTATTCGCTATATTCTTTTGAAATGTTTCATTAATCTTTTAAATTTATGCCAATAGACCTTCTAGAAGCTTCAGTTAAGAGGGTCAAGTGTGGAAAAAATGCTCTCTAGGTAAAAGCACCCCCGACTTCATCGGCCCCAGCTGCTGTAGGTCGACGGAAAACCTCATCCTCTGGGTCGTAAACGCTATTGGTCCCACGGTTGCTGTAAGCTGATGTCGTCGTCAAGTATATTGCCTTCCTCTCAAACAAACCGCGAACCTCCGTCAAACGACATGTGTGGAACCTGTAAACTTAATTAAAGCCGATATGTAGGAGCCTTTCTCTGGATCCCAGTCGTTGCCGCTATCGTTTACCGCGTTTATGCGGTTTCACGGCAAATATTTTCGTCCCTATTTGCGTCGTAAAAATGAAATGAAATTAAATGAAATATGTAGGTACTGCAGGCAGGTATACAGCGTTGTCATTAATTGTAGATAACTTATTATTTCCGTAAACGTGAAATCAAGCTTTAGTTTTGGTCTTTGAAGTGTAGTAGGGGGAGATGTTATACCTTGATTAAAGTAAGTATATAGAAAACCAGAAGGCCATTATTTCTTATTATTTGGTACGTGAAGATACGCAGTCTAATTTGGACCTAATTGACTATATATAATAATAAATAAAATAGACAAACAAAAATCTATTCTATCTCCTTCACTTAAACAACTATCACAGTGGCAAAGAAGGCCGCAACTTATGACAAATGTGTCAAATCAATGTTTCAAGTAATACTTGAAATATATCTAAGGGCCGATTTTATAATAAATGTCACTTTAGTACTTTAACAAAAGTCTGTGTATTATTTATGGGAACTTTAATTTAAAGTAACTTTATAACTTTAAAGTGACATTATGAAATTCACCCTAAATCTTTTAAATTATAGATATCTTCGATAGTTGGCCATTAAAACCTGTTTCCCCTGTTAACACTGCGTAGGCTTTCACGGCCGGTGTGACTATAACTAACAGCTTCTTGCGGGTTTCGCCGTGTGTCAAAACTTTCGCTCGACGTTTCGCTGTTCATACTGACAGCTTCTTCAGGATAACTGAACTGATTCTCCATGGTCCGACATTCTTCTTATATACGCTCCTGGTGCATCCAACCGTGTAGTTTCCGCTCCATTGACCGTGACGGTTCGTAGTAGGCTCTTCCACGTGTTGCTAAGGTGGTACCCTTCTTCTCTGTTAACGGTTTTTATTCTTTTCTATTTCTATGGCTTCCCTGATGAGTCTTTTCCCGTAGTTCTTGGTGGTAGTTATTACTTTTACATTCTTGAAATCCATTTTGTGTCCGGTGTCGTGCATGTGTTCTGCCACCGCTGATTGCTCGGTCCTTCTTAATCTTGCGTCCCTCTCGGGGGATTTCCATTTTGTTCTTTCTCCATGGTAAACTTGATGGCTGGGTGCTGTGAGTTTATGTGCTCCAAGAACTGTTGTAGTTTTTCTTCTCCATGTTGCCATATTACAAAAGTATCGTCGACATATCGCAACCAACACTTGGGTTTCATATCGCTGGAACTTAGGGCTTCTTCTTCAAATGCTTCCATAAACAAGTTGGCTATTACAGGTGATAAAGGACTTCCCATTGCTGTTCCGTTTTTCTGCTCGTAGTATTTTCCTTCATACAAAAAGTGTGTCGTGGAGAAGCACAGTTTCACTAATTCAATGATGTCTTCTTGTAGTCCAAGTTCTGTTTCCCCTGTTTTTATGAATTTCACAGATATTTTTTTCTTGAGAGTCCTAAAAAAGTTGCTCGCATAGTACTTTATTTTACTTTTCGCTATTGTTAAGTAGAGTATGCAAATATCATTGATTTTGAAAATTATCAACTCTAAGGTGTCAAAAAGTTCTTTTAGATCTATTTTTCTACCAGTTTATGCCTTTTTGGTGACAAATTCCTCTCCTCGGCCTTTCCTCCCATCCTTGTTTTTTTTTTTGTATTTTTTCCTTGCCAAAAGTGTTAGTTGGGAATTTGGAGCGATGGATATTGTCGGAAGCAATGGATAGCAAGTTGTCAATTTTAAATACAAAAAGATTTAAGGGACAAATAGCAGTCGTCTGAAATCCACCAACAATATTTTCAGGTGTGAATGCTTCAGTTTTTAAGAAAATATTTGCAACATGAAAGATGGGAATTTCGACACAACCAAAATATTGGATTAGGTGGCTAAGGAATAGTACGAGGAACTTGACCTAATTTAGACACTTTTTTTCTCATAATATAGTATTCTCTCACACAATTGATAGTATTTTTATTGATAGACGTATATCAGACGTGTAACAATTAGTATGTTATGCTGTTGGGGTCTCATTAATAGCCAGAGGCAAAAGAGTGTTGATAGAAACCATGCGAAGATTACTGAAAGCAGAGAAGAAAATGTGACTGAAGTTGAAAAAAAAGAAAAGTAAACTAATGACCGTAGGAATAAAAAAAAAACGGAAGAAAAAATTAAAGTGGGCACAAGTGGGTTCATTATTTACATTAACGATATTACAACTACAGTCTAGGATAATAAATGCATATCATACGCTGGATATTATGGATATTAGCATTGTATGTAGCAAAAAAGATATCCACGAATTAAGTCGATCTTGTAGTAAACAAATGAATGCTTTGTCCACCTGGCTTAAAGACAATAATGTCCTTATTAATGTAAATAAAACAAAAACAATCCGGTTCACCTCTCAAACCGCTAATGTAAAGGAAAGTGTACTAGTGCAGCTCAATGGTGAAACCATTGAACAAACCTCTTCGGCTAAATTATTGGGTGTAACGTTTGATCAAACTTTAAATTGGGAAGCACATATAGAGCTACCTACCAAAAGTATTGCCAGTCTCTACTATGCACTTAAACCTTTATACACACTGACGAACATTGAAACTTATATAACATTTTACTACGGTCAGTTTCTACCTAAAGCAACATAAGGCATAATCTGTAGGGGTTGTTCATCATCTGCACAAAGGATATTTTTATTACAGAAAAGAGCCATTAGAAATATGTGTGGAATGCGCTATTATGATTCATGTAAAGAAATTTTACTTACAATTCCGTCAATTTACATCTTCAAATGTATTATGTATGTAAAGGAACATATAGGACAGTTTACTGCATATAGAGATAATATCCTATCATACAAGGCACAATACAGATTTGCAAATTCCACGGCATAGACTAGCTCAGTACGAAACAGATCCCATGTACAAAGGCACTATATTTTGCAATCACCTCCCAAACGAAATTAAAAGTATTAATATCATGAACGCCGTTGAGCAGGCTTCGTGTAACTCAAAGGTGTCCCATTCCTGCGGGCTTACGGTTTTTTAATTTCTTACCCAGCACCCCTAAATATATTGACTCCTTGGAGGTAACAGAGGGAGTTACTTACAATTCCGTCAATTTACATCTTTAAATGTATTATGTATGTAAAGGAACATATAGGACAGTTTACTGCATATAGAGACAATCATAGTTATCATACAAGGCACAATACAGATTTGCAAATTCCACAGCCTAGACTAGCTCAGTACGAAATAGATCCCATGTACAAAGGCACTATATTTTACAACCACCTCCCAAACGAAATTAAAAGTATTAATATCATGAACGCATTTAAACGCAAATTAAAGACATTTCTTATCTCTAAAACATACTACTCAGTAGCTGAATATATAATGACACTATGAATTAGTCGGATGATTGATTTCATATTTAAAAGTTGGTATTTGTTTCGCCTACTAAAATTTATTTCCTTTTTTCCCATTTTTTTTTTTCATCTCTCATTTTGAATTCAATAATTTAGTTTATTTTATATATTATAATTAGATACTTCTAATCATTATTATTTTGTTGTTAAATTATTATACTGTATTTATCATTATTTTCGTTACAGTGAAGGGTGTAATATTTTTGTTGACATATCCTATATCTTTATAAAAGGTCTGCAGGACAAATAAAGATTATTATTATTATTATTATTAATATACATTTTGAACACGTGGAAGAATTTGAGTATCTAGTTGCATGTATGTATTATGGAAATGTGATAAGGAGAAATAAGTGAAACTGAGAGTCGTGAAGGTCAATAAAAGTGTTGGGTCAATAAACCTTGTGTTAAAATTATCTAAGCATCTGTGAAATTAACATTTAGAGTATGTAAAATCGCCTATCAATACATTAGAGAAAAAGATGTAGCGAACAACATTTCTGAAGCAAATGTTCTTATAATAATAATAATAATATGTCTTTATTGAGACCATGTTGAACTGCAACATAGTATGTAAATAAATTAGAAATGAGGCCAAGTTCAGTCACGAAATACAGATTACTGTTTACCACTTAACTCCAATACGATAGAGCAGAGTTATAGAGTATGACCCATATGAAATGGATGTACCTTTGTAGGATATATATTTTACATTAAATTAAGACCAACTTTTTCTGATTGCATGGTGGGTCAAAAGGTCTGTTTTCATATAAAACTAAAAGAAGTTCTAAAATTCTAAAATTTCAAGGTCTGCTATGATTAGTTTTCGATGGTAAAATATATTTATAAAAATATTATTAGCAATCTTTCTATTAAAACTATACCTACCATTTGATTCAAAGCCTCCTAAAATAAATTGCAAAAAAAGCAAGTTAGTTTTGTAGTAATATGGAAGGAACTATTTTTATTCTTAATTAGAACAAGTTGAAACTTTAATTTAACTAAGTAGATTCAAGCTTAACTCTGTATTTGTTGAACATATGAAGTTGTCTTTGTTTAAATCAAATTTTGATCAAAAACTTGTTTTATTTTAATATATAATATTAAATGCTACAAGAGTACTTTCATTTTATGTATAAGAAAGACTTAAGGAGACATATGAACTTTATAAACATTATACAATAAACAAACGATTGGAACAGTTAGAAGAAAAGAAGTCTGGGCCAAAGAAAAGCCTAAATGACCAAGTGGACGGCGACAGTGTCCTAAATTAAATCTAAACTGAACATTTTAGGAGGCGAAATTTCCCCACTCTCTTGTTTTCATATATTAATAACTGGCTGAGGTACAGCCCTAGCCAATATTTTAGACTTTCTACTACGTAGGTACCTTCAGTAATACTATTATTCTAAGAATCGTCATGACAAGATTTTTTTTGCTATCACAATGAGCTGTTAAGAAAAAAAAAATAGTTTTTACGTTAATAGCTCTTATTTATCTTTCCAATTGTACATATACAATATTTATTCGCATAAACGTATCCATCAAATGTAGCTGCCACGGTTCTTAGAATTTCTCTTTTAACATTTCGTTTACCAAGGGGTTCGTACTAACCAAGGGTTATATACGCAAGAGGGGTATTGAAATAAGGAAAAGTGGAGGTTGTTCTTAATTAGCGAGACCCGACCGACGCACATGCGGGCCGTAATATCTGCCATCTTCATTCTACGTCCTCATCATCTTAGGCGAACGTATTACTACTATTACTTGCCGGAGTGAAGACTCCGGGTTTGTTTTAATAAATGACGGTTGTTCTCGTGGGGTGTGGAAGCTACACTAGAAAATCGGCACGACTTTATTCCGTGCCAAGCGCTCCAGCGTTAGACCGAGGTAAGCGCTTTTCCTCAGTGGAGAGAGTGCGCCGATTAATCCAATATTTGCAGATGAAAATTGGGTGGATGGGGAAAGGAGATGCGTTTTTGACGTGGATTACGGAGCGTTACGCATCGTTGATGGTGACGGATTTACTTGTGATTTCTTTTTACTTCTATCAATCCCCCCCCGAAATGTAATTAATTATAACACTTCGTCTATTCAGCAACGTAAAACATATCTCAGCATAAAAGGCTGCCAACAACATATGCCCTAGCATATATTATCAAAAGTCTTTGATTCATTTCATTTCTGTACGCATCATTGGGCGGGCTGTTTGGGAAACCGAGATTTACTCTGCCGGGAACTTAAAAGCCTTAGATAATCTGGAGTAGCGGTTTTCTGACAAACTCCTCGAGATAGTAAATAGACGCATATATGTGTGTGCCTATATTTACTCTCATCTAATCAACATCTGATATATCTAAGTGGATTGGGGCTACACTATGACCCAGGATATTTCAATACAAAACTTTGCAAGGAAATGTTAAAGGTACTTTGGATGTAAGGGAGCACATATGTATGTACGAATTTAGTGAATGGTCAAACTTCTGAGGTTTTTGAGCTGACGTGTATAAAACTAATAGTAACGAACATTTCGATATAAAGTATTTTATTTTTTCGTATATTGTAACCAGTAAGAAAATCGGTAATATTGAAAGAATGGCATCTTGTTAAAACTGACGTAAAAGATTGTTTCACAAACCGAGTAAATTGTGAGAAGAGAAAATGTCTGCGTCTCTAAAGAAAAACATATTTTGTGCTGCTTAACACCTTCGTTGGCCTTCGAAGATAGGGACAACACGAATAGTTTAAAGAATAATATATTATAACCTAATAAAAATACTCTCAGCTTAAATAATTTATCATAGTTTTTTTCTCTTGGATACAGGACGAATTTAGTATGAGGCTTCCGGAAATAAAAGGAAATAGCGGGCAATTGCAGTGTAATAGGTTCGGGAACCAATTTCTTTTTGTTTTTTAATTCGAAAGAAAAGTTTGAAATTACTACGAATTTACACGTTCTTTTTTGTTTATGAGATTAGTATTTTTAAAGGAAAGAAATTTGAAAATGTATACTTTTTAAAAATCTTCCAACGTCACAACTGTTTCGCTCAATCAAAAATTAATTAGCGGTTTGGCGTTCGCCAATTTCACAATCTGTGTCTCCATCTGCGTTGTCAGTTAACGTGTCAAATTTTTAATTGTGCGTGATTGGAATTTTGTTTATAATCCGCATTGTTTTTAGAAAGATATCATCCATGAATTCTCGATTTGTTGGGAAAATATAATATAAGAGATGTGGTCAGTAACTATTTCAAATTCAGGATCTAATGTAAATTGGGTGTGTAAAATGATCTATTGGATTTGTATAAATCCTATAATAAATTATATAACAGTAATAAAACTTACTTTAGCAATTTTATAGACTATTTAATACTTAGTAATTGCCTAATATATTGTGAAATTAGGTAATTATTAATAATCATAATAAATGTCACTCAAACACTAATCAAAAGTCATTAAATGATCCCTGACACATATGACACTGACCGAAACAGTAGTGACGTCTTAGGACGTAATTTGAACTTCATCATTTTTTGAATTGGTTTTCTCACAAATATGAAACCTAAATGTTAAATTGTTTTAGGCATCCGTCATCGTATAACACAAAAATGAAGCACATTAAGTCGCTTTTTGTATAATTTGTTGAAGCACCCGATCCTATTCTAGCCCAAATGAATGAAAAAATAATTACACAATTTGAATATAAATGCATTACATTGAATATAACATAACTTCCTATGTAAGCAAGAAGATGATATATTTATATTGAGAATAAAATTTGTTCAATTTTCCAAACCCGCGAATTAGTTAGACGAAACATTTTTTAGTTCAAATGTAATCAATATACTAAAATCATTATGAACATAAAATATTTTCACCACAAAGATAATTATTTTAGATTTGAGTAAATAGATTTTCTGAACTGGAAACTATCATATTTATGCCTTAATAATTTATGTACATTTGATAGAAGTATACAAAAGTATTATTTGAAGTATTGCCATTATTTGCTTCCAAAATATAAGTATATTGAACTGATAATACTTACCTGCTTAATCTAAGCATTTCTATTATTCAAGGGTAATAATTACCTACTAATTTTGTGTCTGTAACACCAAAAAACCTCGGTAGGAGAAAATTTATAAATAATAATATACTTCATAGTTTTACAATGTTTGGGAGAAATTAGCGTATCGGGGTACTCCAGGAGTGCGCACGGGATATTGATGCGTAGAGGTATAGATGTTATGCGTATCCGTCGTTGCGACCGGTGTTCTCGGGATACTTCCCACTCAATGCCTTGGCCTGGTATCTAGTCGGCGTTGGTTACTGATATAATTTCAATCAGTATAATAGTTTGCCGGTATTACCTAGTGAAAACTAATAACTATTAATACCTACATATGTTTGTCAATGTACACACCTACCATGTTCATATATTATCGACGCAATGTCGCTGATTCTAAGTACTATTTCCAATTTTTTTAAACCAGTAATCCTTTAATATTAGATAACACATATGTACTTACCTTCGAATATTTTAATGGTAGCATCTGTGCAGCGGGCCCATTCCACCCCATTCTCTAAGTAACAACACTGTTCGCTGCTCAGTCAAAAAGTGACGCCAAGTAAAGCGTATGTATATGCAAACCCCCTAAACCCACCTAAAAAAGAGGGAACCAATGACAGACAAATTTTAGTGCAATAAATGGTGGGGTAAAATTCGTTTCAAATGTTTCAATATTATGGTAATTTCAATTTAATATTTCATGTTTTCAGTACAAAACATTTAATAATTTTATATAGTAATTCATTATACCAAACGTATAAGGGATTTTATTTTGAATCTTCTGGTCTCCGAAGGAAAACAGAAATCAAGGAATATTTGAATTCTTTCCATTAAATTAGTTTCACCTAAAGCGCCTAGGACAAGCCGATATATTTTGAGCCAGTAAGCAAATAATTAAATCAAGGCGAGCATTGTACCTATTTCTCTAATTGCTTTAAGAGGGGTATACCCGCCTTTCAGACCACTTTGCTGGGCTCCTATTCAGAAGCATTTTATTTTAGTGATATTAATTTACGCTGAAAATCTTTTTTGTGATTTAATGCGATTCAGTAGTGATCTTTTTCTCCGGTTTACTTAAGATTACAAAACTACTCAACTCTATGGAACTGATAGTACTACACACTTTAAAATACTACACCACAAACGTCCAATGCAGTGAGTTTGTAGCTGGGTATCCCAACTAGAATTACTAAAAAAATTCTCTCTGTAATTTTTGATCGTCTTCTGAGTTAAGTGCTAAAACTATTTCATTTATTTTCTTTTTTATTAGATATTGTGTGTCCAACTTTTCTTTTTGCTACGGCTGCTTAGGGAATTCGAAAAGTTGTAAGGATTTTCCAGAATTTGAAGCCTACGAACTTATCATTAATTCCTGGATATTTTTTGACATTTCTGGCTACTACAATTGCCCACGTTCTGCAATGCATTTCTGTTCACTTCTATGTGCATGTCTACCATAAATCTTTCTCCAAAATAAACATTCGTTGTCTTTCTGGAACCAAATGCGTAAGCATTTTATCCGAAGTTAACTTGAATCGCGATGTTGTCTTTCATATGCAAATGTTCCTTCACATTGCTGTCGAGGATAGTTTTTGTTATGCGTTATTTGAAGGTCATCTCGTTGTTGTTTGGTCATAATCTTGTTTACCCTTTCATTCTTCCTTTGGAGAAGTCTTGCAGTTGTGTTGGCATGGTCCTTAGTTACTGGAAAAAGCCATCATGACAGAATCTCTGCTACCCTTAAGTCTTTTTATTCTTTTTTACTATGTCTTAATCCATTTCCATACAAATGTCAACTTATAATAAATGATATCAACTATAATATCAATTACTTTTTGTTGCTTGGTAATTATTAACTGTTTTTTGTCTAGCAATTTGTACTCTATTCGCGGAACAGATCCAGTATTTACGTTAAACAATCTATAAGATTCTGTTGAATTTTGGGGTGTTTTAATACGATTTTTGTATTTGCGTTGTATGCAGCTGGTTATTTCGGTTATTTTTCACCAACCAAGAGTGAAGCTAGTTTTTTTATCACGCTCTGACCATGATTTTTATATTTCATCTGTTTACCAATATACTCTAATAGTAATGTTTGTAGCATTAGTATTATTGCATGATGGGATCGGTAATTAGATGTATAAATAATTGCCTTTTCCAGTCATAAACTATTTATTTATTATATTTTTAAACAACATGTTTTGGCTTGGAAAGAATTATATCATCAGGTTTTACAAAATATCCAAAATACTGGATAAAAATCTTATTGATTGGTTTGGATTTATTGTGTTGTATTGGTGTTTCAATTGAGATGATAGTTTTTGACCATTTTCAAACAGTATTGATGATACAATTTATTTCAATCCGAGACATGTTGTTTTCAAAATATAAAAAATTAATAGTTTATGAATGGAAAGGACAATTATTTATACATCCAATGAAATATTATCATTTAATGAAGTATTCTATACAATCTTTGCTTTGAAAAACTCAACACTGTATTTCTGAGACTGTAGAAAATATCAGTGTAAAGGAACGTTACTTAAACAAAAATATAGGGGAGTTACTAATGCAGAACATGATCTAACTCAGTCAGAGCAGATTCAAACAAACCACCTGTACAAAGCTTGCAGAAAAATTCCTCTAATATTAATAAAATGATTTCTTACGTTTCGTCTGTGACTATTCCTTGGTGTGATGATAAACACACATTTTGACCCAAACAAGGTTTTGTCTGATTCTACTTATTATTTCTAATTATAACATCACGGTCGGTGTAGAATATAAACTAGAACGGGTTAAAATAAGGCATCAGCAACGTGAAGGCAAGGATTACGTCACAGTGAGTGACTGAAGACGAAGAAGTCAGCGGCGTGTGACGTCACCGAACTGAAGCGAACCGAGCTATGGCCTTCTCCGTTTCCGCGAAGATCTCAACAATGCCTGCGAACAAAGGTCTGCGTTGCCGCTGCTGGCTCAGCCCCGGCTAATGGGATTAACAATGCTGCGGGCTAGGATGTGTGATAGACAAGTAAGAGGGTTGAAAGTCGCAGTACCGAAAACTTTCAAAGAACAAAAGTGCCAACCGGCAAGATCCTCCGGGAGGAACGGTAGGGAAAAGGGGTACAGGAGAGGGGAGGAGGAAGAGGTATTACGCGAAAGACGAATGACATGATGGCGGGGGGAATAGAAACGAGTTCGGACGGTAAAAACGCCGTCGCGGATGTGTTTTTGTGTAAACAATTGCAGGAATCAATCCATTATCGGATGGCTGAGCAGCCGTAAACACGGGAGCAAATAAAAGAAAGACTGGGTTTTATGTTCTGTTGATTTTGTTTACTGTGTAACACTGATGCGTTGATTCATGTATTATGTGCCAGTTGTGGACATACAAGGAAATGTAGAAGATAACTTAGGATAGTGAATATATACTTTTAGCAATTGTTTAGCCAATGGGCACAAATTGATTTTGTTTAGACAGGTTTTCGAAGAAGAAAATATATCTAGTACACTACAACCTAAGAGAATTAAGTATGTGCAGTAAAACAAATTTTGTTGATATAGCAAATGTCTTATATGAAGAGCAATTTACAAACGTATCTCAAGCAGCTTTGAAAGCCCCAAGTCAATTTATTTATGGTTTAATAAGCAATCGTATAATTTACTATATTATTCGTACATAAGTTAGATATATTATGCTCATCAAACGAATCTGAGAATTAACCAATGTCGCCGCTTGTAGGAAACGTAGTGGGGTAATATAAAAATTGGTAATGTGGCAGTTCTGTTTATTAGGCCACTAGTGAGGAGCTATTAAAAATGGTAACAAAATATTTGTTAAGATGCATTTATATTAATGTTGATTTAGGCTCCAAATTGTTCCTCCGCCACTAAGCTTTCTAGTACTTCAGTAGAAAGAAAACAGTTTCCTAAATTTACCTTAAATGATTAGCATAATCTCGCATATGTCCCTTTTAATTTCTTGATGGTATGCTTGATTTTTCATTACTTGTACAAATCCCAATGAATCGGTCCAGTGCTACGTTTTATTGGTTTTCAGCCTATGCTAATTATATTTTCAGCATATGTTATAAGTTGAGTTTGTCTATGATGAAGCTTTTCGTGATCTATTTTGAATTTTTCCTACATTATGCAAGTTATATTTATTAGCTTATTAACATAACCTATTGTCACCCCTGAAAAACATTGGGGCACCATTATTGTAAAGACGAATAAGACGTTTGCAAACATTCTTGTTCATTTGCTCTGCTAGGAAGGAATTTACATAAATTTTAAATCATTTTAATAAATTAGTGTGAAGTATACCTTTACTCTTTTGGGCTTATATATCAATTTCATCTATCTGAAATCCAAAGTTCTTTCTCTTGAAAATTATCAACGAACAACCAAATCTTTCTTAAGAGAAACGGATCTTTTCTCATGCGCATAATTGGTGTGTTATTAATTGGATGCCATTTGTAGATTCAAATACTATACATACTTCTCTATTTATTTTTAAGTTCACTTTTCATTAAATTTCTTCCACAGTTTCCGATCGTTAAATGTGGTTTTTGTACATTATGGTAAAAAAGTATATGTATGAATTTCTTTTTAATATCTTAGCTGACTTAATTCATGACTAAACTTTTTCATTTTCAAAGAACCAGAAATGAATTGTCGAAACGTTTTGTTTAATTTGGAGTTTAGCCATATTTCCCAAAAAAGAAAAATAATCCTTGAAGACTTTGTGCAATTCTTAAGATTAGTCATAGCGCGACCAAATAGATTTGAGACCCGGAAAATATGTGAACTAATTTGGCAATCTCTTTACCCCACTAACCCGCGCTCTCACTTTTTTCACGTTTGACAGTCAAGTACAGTCCCGTCTCGTTTGTTTATTGGTTGTTTGTCTACGTTCCGCTATTTATCTGTTATTTATTATCATTTTCTTCATTTTAACCATTTTTTCCGTTTTGCCATGTGTTCGAAACTGTGCCCCTTCACTTCGATACATTTATTTATTCGCAAGTGGAATGCTATTCAACGATACAAAACCCTACTTTATTCAGTACTTGACAAGTTGTGAATACTTACACATTGTCCGATCCCCATTCAGATTATTAATTATTAATCCAATACAAATTAGTTAGTGTTGAATATTTGAACAGTAATGGAGGCTATAACATTACGCAATATAAATTACCGTAACGGCTTTTTGAAATGTTATTTAATGTTAAAATAAAAAAAAAAAATCATGTTTGCTTGCTTCTTTTTTTTGTGTATTTTTTCTAGACGTTCACAATCATGTTTTTTTGCGATTACAGCGCAATCTGTTACGAATCGAAAAAAAATTTTATAGCAAAAACTACATACTTGATGGCGTAGAACCCAAATCTGCAATCCAAAATGGGGATTTCCATTTAAGATTTCAAAGTTTTCCTCCCTCCCACTGGAGGGAGGGGGGGGGATCAAGTTCGGCACCATTTAGTAAGCCCCATACATTATAACAATCTTTTTTTTTGATTTGATGCAGTGTTTTAGAGATATTCCGTTGTCTCAAGATAAAAAACTCACTCAGTATATTAAATAAGAGCTTTTGTGAAAGCTATCATGGTCAATCAACGATAGTGTGGCGGTGAGAAATGTATAACCTTATTTTTTATGTGTGTGCTCAATATATGAATAAACTGTGCAATTGCTCATGGGTATACCGTTTTATAAATACCCCCTTACCATTGCGATTTAAATGCACTCGAATTAATTTGGAGTATGATAAAAAGAAAAGTAGCAGTTAATAATATTTATTCATATACTAATATAGAGGTTTTAAAGCGGCAGTCATTCGAAGAAATTACTCCAGATCTGTGACAGGCCAAGTGTGAACATGTGCAAACGAATTGAAAAGAATACATATAGAATGTAATAGACTTCATGACGAGGTAAATGAATTTATCATACGGTTAAGTGAATCAAATAGTGAAATGGAATGGGCTCACTCTGAAAGTAGACTAGCTTTTTGTAGAAATTGTGAGCAGATTTATTTTTATTTTTGACAAATTTATTACTTAAGTTTTTGATTTCACACATATTAGTTTAACACACAATACCTTCTATAATTCTTAAATATCAAACCTCGTCGTAAATATATCTTATTTATAATAAATACATAATTAATTCTATATCCATAACCTATTGTAAGTAAACACCAAAATTTAATAAATGCAAAACATTCACTTCATTTGACTGTCACTTATATTCAAATTATGCCAGGAAATTTTTTGTCTCCGAATGTACCGTTCGATTCGACTGTGCTGCTTCAAGTTTCAATTCTACTTGGTTGCGCTATAGCTAACTTTAACCTTTTTCTTGTATATCTGCAAAACTTTTTAACCTGGGCATAAGGAGTGCGGTTAACGACTGGGCAGTGTCCTTTTTTTCATCAAAGAGGACTAATTGTTAAGGTAGGGGATGTCAGATTACGGGAATTCAATGTCAATTTGGGGGATGCCACAGGGTAGTATTTTAGGACCTCTATTTTTTTTGTTTTTTTTGTAGATGACCTCCCCCGTATATTCGCTTTGGTAAGGCGTATTTGTTATATTGACGACTGCTGCATTGTTGTAGAAGATAAAAACAATAACTTTAATAAATGAAGGTTAGCGTAGTGTTGTAAAGTTTTTGCAGTAAAAACCAATTAATTATTAATAATAATAAAACTGTTGTTGTTGAATTTTATAGTAATTTTAGAACCCAATTAATTGACAATTTTGAATTTAACAAACAAACAGCTTTTATCTCTAAAAAGTGTAACCTATTGGGTCCATTTCTTGATTGCAACCTTACTTGGAGAGACCATATCGATTATGTGTTCCAGAGACTTAGAAAGGCATATTTTATGATAAATACTCTGAAGGACATATTGTCCATCGCATGCAAATGTATATAGTGTGATCTCTTATAATATAACGGTCTGCGGACAGACAAAGGATGGCCATCGTGTTCTTTTTTTTATTACAGAACTATACTTGTTGATCATATTCCGGCATATTATAGTTTGAATATGATCTAATTGACAGACGAAATTAATATTAGACAGCTCAAGTATTTTTGTATTTATTATTGTATATGAATATATTTTTTGACGTGCTCCGTCTGTATTATATAGCCACAGGGACTAGTGAAAACTATCCGGCAAAGTAAAAGCTATCTATCTATTGATACTAGTATAGATGTGGATATTGTAGATTAATATAACATCGATCAATTTGAGGAATTTTGAATTTCATCAGTATTAACTTATATTTGTTTCTTTTTCAGGTGAGCTATCCTTGACGAAGATTTTGCGTAAGTGCTTTCTTTTTCCATATTTTAATTCTTCAGTCTTCTAGTTATGATAATTTACATACGGCAACGATGCCTAAAAGCGCTTCTTGCCAGAACCGCGCTATTAATTAATTTATATAACATGGCTGCTAACTTTTCCCCGGTAATACCGAACTTACGACTCCTTATCTCTTTTTTGTGCCTAGAAAATATAATTCCCGGAAGCAAACTATTACACGGCGGCGCATACATCAAGGAACTAATTAAAGAAGCAAACTCGTCCTGGATGTCGCGTTACGTTCTTTATATTTAATTACTCCTTTTAGAGGAAGCGCATCAGAGCCGATGGAGACGCATCGTTCCCTCTTTAAAGTCTAAGAGACTGCCGTAGCGACTACGTCGCGTTATGAGTATACTCGCGGTGGTAATTTTCTAAGCAAAACGACCACCGCGAGACGATAATGCATACGGCATAAGTAAATTCTTAATAATTTATTCGGAAACGTGTGCTCTGGTAGAACTGCTGTCGCTGTGGCGGCGTTGGCGGCGGCAATATCCCTCTTCTAGCGTCTACGTTCGAGTGATGTCGAAGACGAGATCGACCGAGACGGTGATCGAGAAGCGATAGCTTCGTCTCTGTCTGCGGCCGCAAAAACCGTCTAATTTGCACTCGTCGTCGATTCGCGGTGAATACATTAAAGGTACGGTGACGGGATGGCCCATCAAAGGGTATAAATTTCGTGGAACCTCCATCCGTCAACGTAAATAGCGAAAATTCTATTTACGGTGGAGTGAAGCCATGTTCTTTATCTTTTGAGATCGACATCGTAAATTGATTTCATTTGGAAAAATTACTGTATATAAATTCCAAAAAAAAAACAATGTAATATATTATATATTAGCTAATTGAACAATACGATACAATCAATTTTATGAGGTAGCTTCTTCAATTTTGTCAGCTTCGTCATGTTTTTCAGCGTACAGTTATCCTACCAAAGACTGTGTCTTTGATTACCGCTCTATTTTTGATTTTAGGAAAACTTCTTTTATACAAAAGTTTTACAGAATTCAATGGTGCATAACCTGAAAATATTTTTTTACTTTACAAAGTGTTCCAAAAGTAGGAAAACGCACACTTACTCCGTTATTCTAAATAGAACATCCTATATATTATTCCATTTCTAAATTTTACGTGACAAATAACATCACTTTATATAAGCTACTATATGTCTACCTGTAATAACAACGGTGTTATTTATACTTTTATAAAAAAACGTTCCGGCTGCAAGCTTTCGGTTAAGGCGGCGTAGTTTGTATAAGCAATTGTTTTAGCTATTAAAATTTTAAATATCATACATACATATTTAGCTTGATACAGTAGTAAAACTAAAATCAATGCAATTATACACAGGTGTCAACTATAGTCCATTGCCTAATTTTAACCCAAAGTAACTCGTTTCCTTTAAATAGCACCAATATATTTTTGCTTACGTTACACAAAAACCTTTTAATTTATAACATTTTTGATACCTCATCCATAATTTTGTAAATAATTAATGATTTAATAATTTTAAATAACAAATTTTTCATTAATTTTTAGGTTGGCTTGGTATATATACTTTATATAATTGAATAAAGCCCCGAATTAGTAAATACATGTCAGTATTAAATATAAAACTAATAATATTATATTTTTCTGAAAAAAAGAATAATATTTAATGATAATCAGCAGAAATAATAATACCTATTTTTAATAGAACAGGCCATGACAATTATTTCACCAGCATATTAGTTGAACGTCAAAATTGTCAACAAATAATTTTATATGCATAATGCTTTATCCTTCCTCACAGTAACTAGTTATTTATTTTCTTATTTATTTTATTGTATATTTACTTAATTACTTAAATGGTATGTATTTTATTCATAAATCATTAAAATAGGACTTAATGTTTCTCTTTTATTGATAATAAAAAAAAACAAATGAACATTAAATCACAACAAAATACGTCCTTGCATCCAAATTAAAAGTATTTACACGTAGCAATCATCTTTAGTTAACAAAATTTATAGCAGATGTTCAAAAATATATCCTCTTGGTGTTACGTCCTCTTTTGCAAATTTTGGGGTGGTTTTTTATTTATTAGTAATAATTCAAATAATTGAATTTTCACACGTTTAACACCGTTGCATTAGCGACGTTATAACTTTTCTTTCCTTATGTTCCTTTTATATTTCAGTTACTGCTTTAATTAGTATAGTAGTAGTAGTAATTTTATTGATTTATAAAATCAAAAATGATTATAAAATCAGTCATAAGAAGAAAAACAAAAATTAAATAAATAAGTAACTAGACTAATGAAAATTAAACTAATAGAAGAAAATTAACAGAATCATCACATCTGGGCCACCACCAAATACATCCAAAAAAACAAAACCAAACTAAAATTAAAGAAAACAAAACTAAAATTAAAGGGGGAAAAGAAAAATGAAATGGAAAACAATCAAGATACTATGCACGCTATAAAAAGTCTTTTGAATTAAAAATCTTTTGAGATTATGTTGAAAGCTTGAGATGGAGGTTTTTATTTTATTTGGCAACTTATTATACAATCTTCTGCCTAACAATTCTACTCCGCGCTCGATGACTTGGAATTCGCATCTCGGTAGGTGAAAATCATTCAGATGTCGCGTATTGTATTAAGGTAAAGTCAGGTAAGTGTGTAACCGGGGCAAGTGTGTAGTGTGGCTATATTTATTTTTAAAATTGAAATATGGACGTGCTCTTATTATAATACTAATGTACTAAACTTCATACTAGTTTTACAAAAAAAGTTCGCATCTCCTAACGTGTAATAACTTCAATATCTTGTGAATATATCATACCCTATTAAACAGGCATCAGTTTAGTATTACACTCTTGGCCGAACTAAAGGATAATGCTATTAATATATAAAATGCGGAACGATAACACACTTGGCCCATTTTGCTGGGTAAGTGTGTAGTATTGACAGTGTTTAAAATTTCTTTTTTTTCTAGTAAACTGTTGATAATTATAAAAGGCGTATCTATTGAGGGCTTACAACTGGGCATATAGTACGTACTTCTATGTGTAAAATTTATCAAAATGTCTTATTATGTGAACAGTGTTACATTTTCTTCGCACTATGCAATTTTTACTACACACTTACCTGACTTTACCTTATGAATTAATCGCACTATCATGCATCAAGACGCGAGTTTGCGTCGAAACGTAGCTTAAGTGTACAGTCAGTGTTTTGGCTGTATAATAAATTTCGTTCATACCAAAGCCGTTATTCCGCTTTTTTGGGTATTCATATTTTTGAACGCGCACATCGATTTCGTAATAAAATACTTAATCATTTGTGTAATACTTCATTTTATCATTTGTAAGACAACCTTTTTAGACACGCATTGCATTTTAATAAGCCACATTAAACAATGAATAAAGAAGTTGCGTATTTTAAGTGAAACATCAAATAATTTTCAGTATTTATCAAAATTAAATCTTTTGCAATTCATTGATATCTTTTTTCTTGTAAACACAAATCTTATTTACTGCCAAATGTTCGCTGCCAATCACAATCTAACGATATTATGCCGTATCAATTCCATTACTAGATGCAATGGATAAGGGAACGTAAACGGCTAAACCGTCATTGTCTCGTTCCTTGCGCCGCTTCTTTATTATCACGCCGGCATCATTATTATTATTATCAGTCCAATTTTCCCCTTCTACGGCTCTCCTTCATTCTCTCGTTCCACTGGAAGCGAGCTTTATCGCGTATATAAACATAAAGATTTATCTATCATTTTTCCTGAATTATTACCCAACTAATATAACTTTCTCCGGGTAAACAAAAATACTTGTAAAGTATCGGTACTAAAAAAATTTTTTTTTACTATTTTGTACACATAAACGTGATTTAAATTGTATCATTAAATCTATAGCGTTGTTAATTTACATATATTAATTGTGGAAAAGAAATAAAGTTGATAAATAACAGATTATGTTGAAGATACTTAAAAATATAATGCTAACTATGACCTGCCAGAATTTAAGTTGTCAATAACATAATACTTGTTATCAGTCGTTCTGCGTTGTTGTATCAATTATATTTCACGATAAAATGTAAATTAGCAACAAAAAATGGCACCAGGATGTTAAATACCGAATATTTTAAAATACTGAAACCGTTACAAATTGTTCTTCCGCTGATTTGTTCTTAGTACGTTTGACACACGATGAGAAAATCAATATTTAATTTGTGCTTAATACATGAACATCTTTGGGGTTGCATGAGCCAGAGTGGGATAAAGATGGCAATGAAGTGCGTTCAAACAAAAAAAAAAGGAAGGGGAAGCTCTTGCCAAAATTTGCTTATATGTCAAATCTGGTTGTTACCCACACACCAGAAACGTCAATAAGTCAAAAGAAGGGTTGGCAAAATTTACAAAAGGCATATGAAGATAAAGGGCTGATAAGGTGACTAAGTGGGGTGAAACCCTACTCAATTTAAAACTGGAACAATTCAGAAGCATGGAAAATTAAGTCATGAAAGTTACAGCAAATAATATACAAATATTAGCAAAGCTGTTGGGGATAAATTCCTGGCAGTGCTACTGTTAAATGGATTGCCGAGTACGTATGATCTAGTAGTGATGACGCTAGAAAATTCTGTAGTAGAAATGACATGTCAGCTAGTGAAATCAAAATCACTTCAAGAAAACATTAAACAAAAAGAACCTGAAAACAGCCTTTTAAGGGATTATTGTCAGTTCTAGAATGGTAGATATTGATGTGGCATGTTAATAGCAAAAACCGATGTTCTTTAACTAATCTTTAATTTTTATTATTTTTTTACGACCGGTTTCGGCGTATTGCCATCATCAGGTGCATAAAAAACCGGTCGGAAGAAAGTTAAATATTGCTAAAGAACAGTGGTTTTTGTATTAATATAGCACATCAGGCTTAACGAAGATGCCCTTGCAACAAACGTGAAAGATAAGTAATTTGTTTTAAGATGTTCTAAATGCCACGAAGCTGGTTACAAAACTCCCGAATGTTCAAATAACCCATATAAATCTACTTCCAAAACCAAAAATAGAAAGAAAGATAAATAATTTTTATAAAGCATATTACAGAATTAGAGCTAATCTAATCGAGGTTTAGAAGTAACATTTGCTAATCAGATCTAAATTTGCTTTTGGTTCATCAGATGATAAATAGGAATTTGGTTATTGTTTTCGACCAAAATGGATGTAGTGTTTACCAAAAAAAAAACTGTAAAATAAAAGATATACCGTTGCTCATGCATATTGTGTTGTTAGACTGTGTGGATTTGATACAGAAAAACCACAGAATTTATTGGTAAATCATTATGCAAGTGTTGCTTCCATAATCAACACTTGTTATGGCATCGTCGACTAGCACACATGAACAAAATCATTGTCTCTTCTGAAGAACAAAACGGCTATTGGCTTTCATTTTGTTGAACAGAGTGGATCATGTATTTCCTGCATAAAGGGAAAACAGATACGAACACCAAAACAAACCAAGGAACAAGAGCAGGCGAAATATTAGACGTAGTGCATTCTAACTTATGTGGATCAATGTGTGTAAGCTTTCATGGTGATGCCTGATACTTGTTAACTTGTTAACAATAATTGATGATTATTCAAGAGAAACGTTCGGTTATTCCCTGGAGCATAAAAATGAGGCTCTTTCAAAATTTAAAGAGTGGAAATTGTATGTTTAGAATGAAACAGAAAAACGTCTCAAGACAATTCGAACAGATTCTGGACTAACTAAATCAATATATGAATACTGCATCATACTCACCTAAACAAAATGGAATGGTTAAACAGGCTAATAAAACCATCCTGGAAAAAACACGAGGATTGTTAGATGATGCCAAATTAGACAAAGCTTATTGGTTAGAAGGATGTAATACTTTAATATACATATAAAAAAACTTTTCACCCACAAGGGCAGCCCGAAATATATCACTAGAGGAAGCGTTGTCGGGAAATAAAGTTGATGCAAGTCATCTACGAGTTTTCGAATACACAGGTTTCAATCATATCACCAAAGAATTAAGAAGGGCCCAGATTCCAAGAGTGGAAAATTGATTTCTGTGATTCTTTTATCGAGAGCGTACAGGTTAATCGATCTAAAATTCCCTCTAAAGTAATACCTCGTGATGCTATATTTTTGATGATGACGAATAGTGAAGATCAAGTATCAACGATCAGCAAACTAACAGAAAAGAAGAATTGAAATATCAAAAATTTTGTTTCTGGAATTTTTTATCCAAATATTAAGCATTAGTGGAAATAATACTGAAATCTTATGTATCAACTTTAGAGTTGAGAGCGTTATCACTCTTATTAATATAATACATTTAAAAAAAGAGGAGTTTATGCCAAGACTTTTAGGTGATAAGGATTAAAGGTTCCTCAAAGTTTATATTACGCCCCTTCTTAATGTGATTTTTATGTGTGCAGTCTAGTTGAAGTTGTCTGGAGCGTCTTGCTAGGTATTGAGAAATTTGGCCTTTATAGACTTTGTCACAATCAAAACAAGGAATTTAGTGTACAACACTGTAGAGATTGAGTTCTTCGAAAGAGCCGTTGGTGTTTTACACTTCAAGAAGAAGCAATCGATTTTCTTAATGTTGTAAACGGCTACACTTAACAAAGAAAACAATCACATTAAGAACGGACATAATATAATTTTGAGGAACCTTCAATCCTTACCACCGAAAAGTCCTGGTCATAACGCCTCTTTTTAGGAAGGTATTATATTCATGGGACTGATTCAACTCCAAAGTTGATACACAAGGTCTCAGTATTATTTACCCTAATATTTTATACTTGGAAAAAAAATTGAAAGAAAATTCCCAGTCGCACTATTGACTTCACAGTTTAATGTTTTTTGGTCAACGGTGTACATTTTATTTTCATTTCTGTGGAAACAGGTGAGGGAAATGAAAATGAAGTTGATGGTCAAAGACAAGAAAAAGAAAAATAAAAGAAACTAAAAAGAAGCTAACCCTTTTTGCGCAAACGAAAAGGTATCTACTTAGGGATAGAAAGCCAAAAGAGATATGGAAAGTGAAATTCCCCTGACTATATTTTAGCAAATGCCGCATGGATCAAAGCACAGTAAGATATTACAGTTATTTGGTTTAGAGAAGATGTACCAAAAGAAAACTATATTAATGGGAGAATATTGGAGATATAACGGCAGCTATGAACTGTCAGAATTTTGTTGTCAATATTATAATAGTCGTTATCTGTCGTTCTGCTTTGTTAAATCAATTATATTTCACAATAAAATATAAATTAACAACAAAATAACACATTATATTGTTAAATATTATACAACCCTGAGGAACAAGCTATTCTGATAAGAGTCTAAGAATTATCCTATTAAACTCTTGTGTTTAGCATCATTTTCCCTTTAGACACTATCTCTAACCTCTTAAATATGCAAACTACCTCCGCGAACATCGAGCGCTTAACAGGATATTTCCACACGCAATTTTTTCCACATCGCGAAGGACCTGTTGGCGACCAAATGGGGATAAAAAAAATACGCCAAAAATCAGGGGAGCGGGCCCGCTTTGGGGCGTTAATAACCGCTGCGGGTCTGAATTATTCAAAACGTGCGCTTCGTAACCCGTAAAATAATAAAGATAGTGCCGATATCGCGAGATGTTTTCTCTCTCAGCGACTAGAGGCAAAAAAAAACGAGCGTATGGGGAGACAAAAGGACGACGAAACGCTTCCTGTGACGATGCGGCACACGTTAAAGTAGACTTAAGGCAAGGGCTTCGGTTTTTACTGCATTTTAACGCTGCCTAAGCCTCGCAAGCCGCTTTATTGGTTGTTTAGAGTGGCGTTACATTAGCGAACGGTGTCTACCGTCAACCAATTTTAACACACTTATGGTGTGCCTATGTGGCGCTTGTGTTGCTGTTACTTGATATCTCCATATTCAGTGTTTTTTTAACGAGGAATTTTGGAATTTGGGTTACATTATGGCGTTACAAGTAAAATCATTTAAAATTGTAGCCAAATAACAAAACGATGAATACAAAAAGTAGTTTCTGCAAATTTGCTATAATATATAGGTACTGAGAAAAAAAAAATTAAGTAGATAAAAGGCGGTAATGACCGTATTCATTACCATTAATCCAACTAAACTGTAATATTCATTTATAAATTTTTATTTGGTTGTTTTTAAATAATAGTTATTTGTATCACTAAATGTTTTTTGGGCCGACAAATCTTAATGCTAAATTGAAAATAGAAAAGAAATTTTGACACTAGGGAGTTGACAGTACAAGTTGGCACACATGTTACATACCTTGGTATTTTGACGTTTTCTAGAATAAATCTTTTTCTGTAATTTACCATGTGTTATATTCTATTAGAATAGAACTAAGAAACGTAACATCAACAATGCAACAAAGGGAAAATATAAAACATGGTACAGTAAGGAAAATGGTTTTATTTAAAAAACAAACAAATAAAATGGCGGTCCTGCAGGATCGCCATGTAATATTCTTTTATAACTTTTTATTTGGTTGTTTTTTAAATAAAAGTATTTGTCTTTACTGGTACCATGTTTATTTATATTTTCACTTGGCAGGATCGTCATATAATATTCTTTTATCATTTTTTTTTTGTTGTTTTTAAATAAAAGTATTCTCTTTGTTGGTACCATGGTTTATATTTTCACTTTAATACATTCTAGTTCTATTCTAACACTAGCATAGAACTATTCTTTATACACTAACAAAGAAATATTTATTAGGTGCTTGGAAAAGGTTTATTTGAACAAAATAGCAATATGATAATCATATTTATTCAGTTCCTTGAAAACAATCAATATTAATCGCAAAGTAAAATTCCTTTGTTGAAATAGTAAAGCATGTTCGATCGAACAACTCCACAATTAATACTTAAATATTTACAGCTCGACAAATCGCTCGTGGCAGTTGCACAGTGGCAACCAGGCAAATACATGGTGAGACCTTCATTAAGGGACCGTTAAAAAAGCACTCAGTAGGTATCATCTTCGCATCGTAACAGATCTCCAAACAGGACACTATACACTGAAAGGACACTCACAAAAAATTGGAATGAACATTCTGTGTGAATGCGAGGTTCTTAAAAATGAACCCAAAAGATTACCTCAGTCAACGGGCTAGAGGATTACTAGCAGGATCATGGAATGGCTGGTATAATTTAATTGATAAAAGAAATGGGAGATACAAAAAGCCAAAAGGCCGCAGTGTTTCCGGAGACTCCATGTCAAACGGCTCCCACAACGAAAAAATATTTGGTTGATTGTAAAAAAAAACAAAAACATTTGAAATTAACAACCCATATCTTTGGTTTAATAATTTGTTTATTTGATGGAAATAAATACTTCATTAAGTATTTACCTATAAGTCTAGCTGTTGTCCACGACATCGCTCGCCCGCATGAGTTTTTGTAAATGTGAAATTACAAATATTAAAAATTAACTAAATTTTAATCGACAGTATTTTGAAGTTAAATGTAGTCAAAGCCATTGTGCGCGCCAGTTGTCTCTCGCATTAGAGTTGATTCGGAGAAATTTATCCCGTCAAGATGCTGTGCAAATCGCCATTTGGATAATTATGGTATCTCTGAGGTACTTACCCAATAAATAGATAAACATTTTGCAGTGGTGTCTGTCATGTATTCAATTTATGACGAATAGGCATCGTTACTGTGAAGTGAGGCAGGAGAACTACCATGTTTACGAAATTGTTGGTACTCAGCAGTTTGTTTAATGTATTTGCTACTATATGATTAGAAAGTTTTACCATAATAATATTTAAATCAGGATATAAGTTGGAAAAAATTCAGAGGGTTACATTTGGAAAATGGTAATATCAATGTTATGCATTCAATTAATTGAAATTTTGGTTAGCCGAATCCTAAATTTGTTAACAGTGCCTTATTGATTGAACAAAAGCTATTGTTCATGTAAACTTACTGGATTTGCCAAATCAATCAAATTTGATATTAATGATAAATAATACGATTAACTTCACTACGTTTTTCTTATCCTTCGTTTTTTTTTCAACGCCATTAACATATCCTTCATAAAATTAGTCATTGTAATCACACACTTTGACAATCTTCATAAGATTTAATTCTGATGGGTTATTTCATGGTTATGAAACGTCTGCAATATACCTTTGGTGCAAATTACCTAAGGCTAAATCCATATCCATCAAAGCCGATCATTTAAACAATACGAAAATAATATTTCTTTTTCTGTAACTGTACTGACTTTACACCAAAGAAATAGTTTTCTTTGAGAAATTTACATTTGATATCACATCCCAAGTAGCAAATTCAGTTGTGATTACCTCTGCTATAGACACGACTTCGTTATAGTCAACCTTACGTAATTTTTACTACAATTACCAACTTTGAAGGGATATCTACTTAGGCGACATATCTGTAGTTGTATTTACGTCGAGGCCACTAAATAAATTACTTTAAGGTTTATTACTTTATACTTACTTGTTGAGTCACTCTAAAGTTAATTCTTGCACATAGTTACAGATTAAAAGTCGATATTACTAACATATGTTACCAAAATCTGACCTTATTGTAATCATGACCCGCTAGTAATATATCCCGTAGAATTGAGATGAACAGCGCGTAAATATTACCTACCAGAGTTATAGACATTTTTTTGTGTTACAATTACGTAATCATTACTTCCTAAGGCGACTATATGTACCTTCAACCAAAAAGATATGTTTGACTACCACCTTAAAGTAACCATTCCAAATACATACAAATTTATAGGAAACTTAACTATAAAGTAGTAGAGTTTAAAGGTATTTAGATGAGCAGTGGTTTTTCTAGGTGCAATATAAGCGTAGTGGGCACTAGGGTTTAACGCAAGCTAGCTTATTGAGGCTTCGATACACTTTGCATACGTTATCGTTATTATTATTATTATTAGATCTATATTGAAACCTAGTCCACCGCGCTGAGCAGAACTATTAATGATTCTTTCCAATAATAATGTTAAGACGAAAATGTAAATGCCAATTGAAATAAAATGGATACACCATTACAATACAATTGCCATGGAACTATATGTAAAATAAACAAGATTCTGACCCAATACAGATGCAAATTTTCAATTTCACAATTCATATTTTTAGTTAATAAGAACAGAGTAACGTTATTTCTTTACTTACATGCTGAATAAAAAAAGCGTTGCTAACACATCATTTTTATCAATTAAACTTCATAGCATTTGAGGCGAGCGTCATTGATACAAAATTCACGATTGTTAAACCACTTATAACAGATATATTTATTTTATCTACACATGGACCATTATATTATACATTCCAATAACAGTTAGAGTGAATATGTTATAAAAAGGTATAAAGAAGAAAAAGGAACATTAACAATGAATTGCAATGCCATATAAAGTGAAAATTACTTTTTCGGAACGTTCCAGCTACGTAGCGGCTACTATCCGCCACGTTATGACTACGTAACTATTACGTCCTATAAAAGTAACGATTACATCGCCATAACGTAATTAGAACCTAATATTTGTTCACAATTTTGATAGTAGTTACGGATATATCACGTAATTATAACGTAACAGCTACTAGTAATTTTTACTTTGTGGAAACCTTTAAGGTAACAAATACGTCATGGCGACTAAATGTGCTACTTTGGATATCCAAGCAAATATTTTTGGATGTTTTTGTTCTAAAAATATTTTAATAGCTTCAATGAAAGTGGCAACACCAATCTTAGATTACTATATTTAATTAAAATAAGGTTTCTTTCTTTTTATATTTTTTTAAGATGTCTTTCTTCGCGAGAAAGGTTTTTTTTTTTGTCAGAGTAATTACTACGATGCAAGCAGCCATTTTGTATAAACTTCGTAATGTAATAGTTTCAAATGAAGTTACTTCTGCTGGCGCCTCCACCAATTTTTGAAACAGGTTATTGGAAATGAAAAGGGAATTTTTAGCTTTTTAGATACAATAGTAGCTGCTACAGCTTAAGTATAATATATTCGTCAAACTTATATACTGATAATATCGCGTGAAAAGTAAATTAGAAACGGCAAACTATATAGCAAATTAAAAAAAAACTGTTTTAAAGTTGGTACGGGTTAAAAATCAACGGGGCAAAAGCATGGTTATGAGCAATGATACGACTGATCAGAAACTAAATATTCAAGTTAGTAAAATCTTTGGACTTTCGCTTTTTATTTTTTATCACTTATACTCCTAATTACTAAGTTGAGTTTGAATTTTAAGTACGTTAAGTGTTCCTTTTAAAATAAAAACACTTTATAATGTTATTGAATGCATTAAGTTTTAATGATATATGTGAAAGTAACTATGATGACTTAACTGAGTTAATAATATTGATAAACATTCTTGGGTTTATAGTTGCGGTTCGTAACTATATAGAATCAAACATTTTCCTTTTTGGTGGTATATACACACCCTTAAGTATACACCCAACATCAGTGTGTCCATCTATCTAAGATAATTGAACTAGCGGCGGTAATAATAATACCTAACAACAACGATAATCAGGCGGAAAGGTCAGAGGAGTGAGCTAATGGTAAACACATCAAAGTATTAGTAGTGGAGGCCGAGAAGGCCAGCGGCGTCGGCGGCTTCTCCAGCCGACCCCGGGCCTCGCTTACTTATTACGGTCGTCGGGTTTTGTGTACCGGATCCCGGCCAGATGCTCTAAACTGCATTACTTCTGGTCGAATGGACGTGATAACGTATTATTGAGTGAGTGCGGCCGAAGCCTGGCGGTTACTTGTGCTTTGCGATACCTTGGTGGGCTCTTTATCGTCTTTGCTGATGCCATTTACATAACACGAGAAATGTTATTCGTTCTTAGACTATTTTAAGCTTTAAGCTACACTTAATACACTTCATCACAATTTTTTGAACATATAAACTTGCATATCATCTCTTTGAAGTTTAAATAGTGTTTATGCATGTTAATGTACATAGGTAGCTATAATTGTTTTAATTAGGAAAAAAAAAGACACATGTCATAATATATTAATCAATAAAAGTTTAATAAAAAGTCAACATATATATTTACTATGTTTTGAGAAATGCTATACAGAGTGTTTCGAATGACTTGCTTTACAATAGTGACTTTGGCATATTTTTGCCGGTTTTATGAAATAAGCGTGGATATTTCAAAAACTATCAGATATAGGTAGCCTAAACCTTGATACTAATCAATGTAGAATTTTGCGCTGCATTCAGTGCTGCACTGAAAAGTACCACGTTCCATTTGAAAAAGTTTTTTTACTTTAAAGATATCCGTATTGGACATGAGTTTCTGAACACCCTGTATAGAATATTGCAGTTACTGTTGCCAAAGTCAATACCTATGACTGTGTACTTGCACCCGCATCAATAGAATATCTTAATAGCTGTATAATAGTCTAATAGCCTATGAGATATTTAATTTTATTGGAAAGAGTGTAAACGTCAACATTTTGACAAAATTGCAAATATCTCAAAACGATTAGCTTTAGGAATAGGAAACATTGATATAAACGTATCAAAAATATGTGAGCAATATACTGCACCCATAAAAATTGTACCATTCCATTTAAAAAAAGAAAGTTGATATCGACACCCTGTATACAAATAGTGCTACAAGGCTAAAAATACTTTTTTTAAATAGATCATAGTCGACCATGACTACTCTGCAAGTTTCAACATCAAATTCCTAGTACAAGTTCGAAAAATTCTAATGACCCAGTTCGGTGGGACAGCCTGTATAATATGTATATTCACACATACTACTTCCGAAATTTCCAAACGAAAACCGAGTAAACATACCATATCGGCCAGTGAATATTTATAACTAGGGAATAAACCTATTCGCCTTAGTTTCCAAACATATAGCACTGAAGATCGGCAACGATATCCGCCGCCCTTCTCCTGCACGCAGTCTTCCCAAACAAAGCGGCAGTACTAATCTGGCACGTATTGATGAATTTCTTCTCACGTCGCCATCGGCCTTTTATTTATTTCTTTTTCATTTAAAATTTTTCTTTATGGTTATTAATTTGTTTAGTTCTTTATTATAAATACGTTCTGCTGCTATGTTAATTTACACATATGAAGGAAAGGCGGAAAAATAATTAAATATCACCACTTGGACAGCAGTACTCAAGAAGTAGTTGGCAATTTTATATCTGCTTTTCAAAATAATCTCACCTGTAGCAACAGTCTTAAATATTATACACAATTATCAATCCTATTTACACAACAAGGACCATACCATTGTTCTAGCAAAGTACTTTTGGTGATCAGCGCATAAGCACGAGAACTGCAATAGCATGACCTCCTCGATTTCCTGATTTGACGGCCTTGATCTTTTATGATGGTATCAACTAGCTCATACTCTTATTCTGGTATACCATTTACCAGATCCACATTAACAACATTGAGTCAGTTTAAAGACGATTTGCAAAATATTTAATCTTTAAGCTCGATGGTATATATCCAGTGAGAGGGGCGGATTATGGCGATATACTTACTAGACTTAATTAGACATCATTACGTATAAGGCGTATTATGCTAACTGTGAAATTTTTAAGGAACTTGTTAAATAACAACATAGATTGTTCATGGCTGTTAGGTAAAATAAATTTAAATGTGCCTAGAACAGAAAGTCGTCACCAGTGTAAGTTTTATTGTGATCTGCACAGAACAAATGTTTTGGTTAAATCTCCGATATCAACAATGTGCACGAACTTTAACGATATCGCTCATTTGTGTGATATACATAATGATTCTTTTAACTTTATATCAGGAATTATCACTAATATGTAGTTAACTGTGCCCTTTCCTCCTTTTTCAATAACCTTTATCTCAATTAAATTTTTGTATTTTTTTTTCTTCTTACTGTATTTGTATTGTATTCGCTTATATCTAGATAGGTACTTTTTTTTCCTGTATTTGGGTTCTACCTGTTGGAAAATAAACTATATTATTATTATTATTATTATAATGACTTACGCCAAAAAATATGTATAATGTTGAAAGTATAACTTCTAAGATACTTCTGCACGTATAAGATTGCTATATTATGGGGTATTGTCGGCAAAAAAGGCGATTTGTTCGAGCATTTAATAAATTAAAATTATATCAATTTAATTAAAATTGAAAACTTCTTAATTTTCTTGCGGATTTTTTTTTAGTTTTTGTATAATTTTATTTCCTTTTAATATTTTGTTTAGAACAACGCAAATTGTTGGATTGTATTGATTGTTATTATAAGTTTATTTAATTGGACGTCTTGCAGCTGTTTTTTCTAATATTTTAGAGAGGCTTGGTAACAGACTGATAGATCTAAGATATATTTTCAGCACATTTTTGTATTTTTGTCGCGAACGGTTGCTCCTACGCCTTCGCGCTTGACGGCGTTAGACTCTACGCAGTCAGGCGCTTCTTCCAGTATATAATACATGGGCTTGTTCGCCTCGCTTCTATCGTTTATTTGCAAATTACAAATAACAAAAGTGGTAATTTAGCGATTTTCAGCCCATTTTTGTATTTTTCTCGCGAACGGTTGCTCCTACGCCGTCGTGCTTGCCGGCGTTCGACTCTACGCAGTCAGACGCTTCTTCTAGTATATAATACAAGGGCTTGTTCGCCTCGCTTCTATGTTTTATTTGCAAATTACAAATAACAAAAGTGGTAATTTAGCGATTTTCAGCACATTTTTGTATTTTTCTCGCAAACGGTTGCTCCTACGCCTTCGCCCTTGACGACGTTCGACTCTACGCAGTCAGACGCTTCTTCCAGTATATAACACATAGGCTTGTTCGCCTCGCTTCTATGTTTTATTTGCAAATTACAAATAACAAAAGTGGTAATTTAGCGATTTTTAGCACATTTTTGTATTTTTCTGGCGAACGGTTGCTCCTACGCCTTCGCGCTTGACGACGTTCGACTCTACGCAGTCAGACGCTTTCTCCAATATATAATACATGGGCTTGTTCGCCTCTAAGAAGATGGAGTCGGCTTTCGAATTGATAAAATTTTATTCAAATAATCAAGAGAATAAAAAAAAATATTCAATGATGCGTAACACCAGAGAGAATAAAGAATAAAACAATTCTTAGTGGATATTTTTGAGTCATGTTATGACGTATAGATGTAGCTTACATGTCCTGAGGTGGGATCGAAGACATTCTCCTTTGAATCCTATTAATACGCAGATATAAATGCGTAACGCGGTTCACGGCCCTTGTTTACAGGACGAATATATCAAGTATAACAAGAAACAATAACAATATTCTCCGACTGCCGGTAGCCGTGTAGCCCAGAATAAAGCCGCGTGTAATACAGCGGGAGCGGATGGCGTGTGCGGTACACAACATAACACACGCTACGCGCCTATGACGCATTCGGAGTTTCGACGCGAGGGCGAGAGACCAGGCGAAGTTAAGACGGCCCGCGGCGTTCTCGCAGTCGGCAACGCGCGAGCGTTCCACCAGCCTCCGCCCGAAGAGGCGATAAGATAAGGTACCCGTTAGGTTACGGAATGGCACTTTAATTACACTAATGGGAGAACCAAATGTTAATTACAATTCAAAGTCGAAAAGAGAGAGAGAAGCCAGCCGCCGTCGCATCGCAATTTATAGACAACGAGATGCCGCGGAGAAGGGTGCATGCTCTGTTCGGGCTGAGGAGCCGAAACGGCGAGGGGGAGATGGAGCGGCTTGGTAGTTGTGGAGTAGTGGTAGGTAGGTAGGCCTTATGGCGTCGGTCGGAGATTGCCACAGCTGGGACCGTCGATATTATTAATGAGACGCGTAGACCGTGCTGGTATACTACACTCTTGTCGATCTCCTGATGATGGTGATGGCGGCCCAGGATGAAGGATATAAACACAGGAATTAAATCGATCAGGTCCTCACTCGCACCTGAGAACCATTTTAATTTGACAAATTTGAATGGAAATGTGGTTTCATAAGCGCGCAATTATATTTAAGAAATAAACCTTGGGCACACTAAGATATTTGGAATAGAAACATATGGCATTAGAATGCATTTTTTGTTAGAGAGAAGCAATGATGTTTCTTTGATGTAACAATGCCGCCCATAGTCGGGATAAAACCGAATGGATTAAGTAAAAATAAGAAAAGATTTACTACCTAAACATGCGTCGCTATCTTCCAACAGATTTACAAGTCCTTACCTACTTGATCCTTCGAAATACCAAGAATTAGAAACGAATGTGAAGCTTTTGATAACCTCATAAATCTATCAAACTTGAGTGGTGGGGGGGTATCACATCCCGATTCAATGAGTTATTTGAATGCTTTTTTCCATACATATATTGGATAAACAAAACGTGCGATCTGAACTAGATTTAAGGAACACATAGCAAGTTTACGCTATGGGAGACTTGAATCATCAGCGTTGCGCAACATATGAATAAAATCGGATATAAAATTGATATACAAAACTTTAAATTAGTGAAAAATGTACCATCACCGAAAGAGTTAGAGTTATATATACAAAGAAACAAAAATTTAAACACATAATTGAATCGGCAAGTCGCACGCCTCCACAATTCAACCTTGATAGATTTATGATGCTAGAAACTACTACTCTTCTCATCTCTATCCATTCATTTCATTACCGTTAGATGAATCAATACTTTCCTAGCTTTTCGATAGTAATTTATTAAAAAGACAGTCAAAAAGTACTATTGGACATGATAAATTTTACATTTTGAAGAAGTACTAACTTCTAATCCAAGCAGAGTTAATAATGAAACGACAAAATGTAATCCGTTATTTAATCCAGCTTTCGCTTTTTACATTATTATATCCCATTCCTACCTTTGTGGACCTCTATACACAAAAGTGAAAGACAAAACAACTCTTTAGTTAAGGTTGGTTTAGGATTGTAAAAAATAACATCGAACATGCTACATTGAAAATGCTCTCGATTTATTAGAGAAGTTTAGAAAGTATACCCTCAGTGAGCACAAAGAAAATAAATATGCTGTTAAAAGAAGATGCTGTGCAGTCAAAAGAAAGCCTGAGTATCACGTAGATGAGGAGACATGGTGCAAAAGGCAAAAAACGTACACACGTATATTAAAAAGCAAATACCGCTAAGTGCTAAAACTTACCAGTAAAACCCCAATAAAAACCCAAAAAAAAACGAAATCAATGATGCCTATAAAAAAAGTCCCTCCAGAGAATTCATTAGAACAACTTTGCAAAGACTATGTTATTTCAAAATTTCAAAAGGATAAATGTATTTTTCCATCTAGAATCTGTTTAATTTCCATAAAGAACCACGTAATATGTGGCTCGACAACTTTACAATCGATTATTGTTTAATTTTTTTTTGCAATGGAACTGACTTTGAATCAGTAATGGCCCAAAACTTATTATGCCGAAACCATAATAAGTAATAAAAAAGTTGACTTTAATTTCGATCCAAGCTTTTATAGAAATTATTTGAAATTTCCCATGACTCAGGGAGCATTAAATATTGTAATGTAATGTAATATTAGATTGGTATTCATTATGTATGTATTTATTATAGGTTTTTAGTATTTGCATAAACTCAAAATATATAATTTATATTATTTTATAATCGAAATTAATGTTTAATTTAATATAAACAAACATTTATAGATGTCGATTTCAAAATTTCAAAGTCATTTATAAATTTTCAGAATATAAATATGATGTTTGGGAGGCTGTGTACAATTTATGATATATGTGTTTGGTGCATATGGTGATACATAAAAAAAGGATTATTATTGATTAGTTACAACAAAATAATGGATTTACTTAGAAAAGATAAAAGTAAATTCTGGAAATTAAGAACATATAAAATAAAAAGTATTAGAAACAAGTTAATAGAATTATCATCGTTAGAAATACTGTTTGAAGAAATATGATTCAATGGTTGGTTTTAAGCTAAGGTAAAAATATTGAGGAGGAGGAGTTACTAAAGAAAAAGGTATAGAAGAAGTGTTTCGGGAGACACTGTTGAAGGTTGATTGGAGTTAAGTTTGAAATTGAAGAGGAGCTGAAAGAAGATTTGATACTAGGTCGGACTTTAATGTTTTATTTTTAATTTGATTACAAAATTTATCTAGTTACACACACACGCACTATATGTATATTTTGAGCTAGTAGGGATTGATATAGGGTTTTGTTAGGTAATTGTAAATGGAATAATATAAATTATATATAAAATTTAAATATTTAACATCAATTAATTTTTCATTTTATTATTATTATTTCAAAATTTAGGATATTGATAGAATGTATGCTTGGACAACCGGATCCATAAAAAAATAATTAACCCTGAGAGAGAGAGAGAGTAGCATTACAATATGCTTAAATACTGTGTTTACTGTGGAGAAAGCGGTGGAGAAATAAAATGTGGAACATGTAACAGGTATTGCCATCCTGTTTGCGTCAACTGAACGGTAGCACTACCATATGTCTGCGAAATCGGCATCAAACAATTTTAATGATTACTTTATATTTACCTTTGGGCAGAAAATTCTGGAAAATACTTTTAGCGTTTTCTCATATTGTTATAAAAATACTGTCACTTCCATATTTTTTTAAACGGATCTTTGGATACCGTTTAACACGTCTGGTAAATAAAATTTGAAATCAAAGTTGACTAACGATGTCAAAATAAATAAAGTATACGGCAGCGCGTGCATTTAGACGGGTTGAACAATTTTGATTGTTCATAGAATTTGTTATAAAAATATTGTCATTTTTATATTTTTTTTTAAATCATACTTGGATACCCTTTAACACGTTTGGCAAATAAAATTTGAAATCAAAGTTGACGAACGATATCACATAAATAACGTATACGGTGACGCATGCATTTAGTTGGGATAATCACAAATATTAAAAACATTGTCATTTTGTAAAAATATTGTGTGTTCCAGTCTTTGCAATGCTGTGTGAAGTGATTTTATTCATAGAACGCAATTGTATTACATTTGGAATTAATTTGGTCGAAAAAAAATCTATTGCTGAAATCTATTCGGTAACAAATTAATGTATTTTTTGCTAATTACTATAATATTATTATTACACTAATTAGGAGAAATACCTTAATTCCTTATTGATTTCATACTGTAAGAAGCTTGCAATCTTTGCAAGTGTAAACAAAATTCCCACATCAAATATTCGAATTGTCTCCGACTACTTTCAGTAAACAATAAACTATGAGGTTTAGTTTTCATAATAGGACGATTGTTAAAAGTATTTTGAAGCAGGCCTATAATGGATAACAACGAACGACCTTATAATGCTACATTATTATTTGAAATTTTCATCTTTTGTATAATCCATCCTAACTAAATCCTGCTGATTTTAAGTCAAAGGCGCGTATATGTGTGCTTGTTTGTACCACCTTAGTGGCGCACTGTTTTGCTATCCATCCCCACTATCATTCTCCTTTAAATATATTATCGCAGTTGTGTGTGTTTGGCTGTATATTAAAGCTTAAATTGTTGGTTATGGTATAAATGTTCAAAACGAAAGCCCCAGTTAACACGGAAATTTTATTTCAGTAAAATATTTTGTATTTGTTGTGGATATTTACAGTAATTTGTGAAACACAGCAAATATTACAAAGTTTTAAATATCAAATCTGACATACTACACGTAGAATATATTGGAATTTTGGCAAGTACTGATTCGTCCATCCCTTTTTGTTCACGAAATTGACTCCCAATCGAAACCGGTGGCTTGGAATAGACGCGCGGTTTCACTTTTGATCGCGAGGAAATGGCAAAAATAATCAGATCGAAAATTGAAGATACACGAAATGAGGTGGAGAAATTGGGCAAATCACTGAGGCCCGATAGAAAAATATTAGAAGACATTCCGGGACGCTCTGAGAGCACGAAACTTTTCACAACAAATAACGTCGGATCCCGGGGCCATGACGGTCTCGTTTCCTCCCTGCACACTCCCTTCCGCACTTTTTCCGCCTTACGCGTAATCTCACCTCTAAGGCCGTCTTTTTCTACGGTCGGCGCACCTCCGACCAGCCCAGCAGCAGTAGCTATCGATTATATGGGAAAAAGTCTCCTCTCCCGATCACTTCGACTTTGGCGAAAGTTTTTCCGTGACCGTCGCCATGTTAAATGGAACTGAAGTAATTCCGTCGAACGTGATCAGAGGAGAACGGGAAACACGCCATACGTTCGCCTTATTGTCATCGAAGAAGTCGAAGCCGCTCACTATTTCACGCACACGGAATTCCCCTTTTTAGACGTCGGCTTTCTTCCACACGTCTCCGGCCTGTTTCAAAGTTAAATAGGTGTAACATTCCTCCGGTAATAGGTAACAAATCCAGGTAGCCATTAAACCGGGGGTCCGCCACCACCTCTTCCTAGATTACCTCGATTTTATCTCGTTTCGACTCTCTTTTCCTTTTTGGAGTCGTATGCGTCTGTTTTAAAACGGAAAAGCTCCCTCGTTTACCGATTTAATTTTATGTGTTAGTCGACGGAGTAGGGTTAAAAGCGTATTCGGTGCTAAATTGCATTTTCGCGTTCCGCTGATGCTGCTGGGGGTAAAAAAAGGGAAGTCGAAGGAAGAATAGGTGATTCGAACGAGCTAAGTTTAGGTTAATAGACAAGCGTTTATTCAAACACGAAATAGGAAGCTTAATGATCCGATTTTATCAGTGAGAAAGGAAACTATCAGATATATTTTTGAGACAATGAATTGGTTTATGTTATTTATTGTGTTTCGTTTCTTTTTATAGATTCTAGATAGACTAAGTTATAAAGAAAATATCAGCGACATAGCTTTTAGATAATAAGCAGCTTATAGCAATAATGTCAATTTTTACGTCTAACCTAAGTTGAAACTTGCAATAATCCCTGTATTCTAATCATACGAAACTTAATTAACCTTGTCTGAATCAGTGTCAGTTACGAAAATACTTTCATTTGTTCATCAATGTAAATTAGTTTTGGATAATTTTTTTTACATAAAGGCAAGGTATCAAGGTATTTATACACTGAGAGAAAATTTTTATTTTCCGCAAAGAAATACATTTCTTTAAAAAAATATATTTCACAGTAAGAAAGCTCATTTGAATTAAATACAATAATTTAAGGCTGATGTTACTGCTTTCTTCGAAGCAACTATATTATTTCTTTAAAAGAATATCTTTTATCAAAATAAATTACTTTGATGTCAAAGAAATAATTGTTGGATATATGATATCAAATATAAATTCAGATGAATTGCCCAAAGAAACTATTTCCTTTATACAAAGGCAGTATAGTTACATGCAAAATGATTTCAGTTTTATACGGAAATTGTATTATTTAAATTATCGGCTGTGAACGCTTTTGATTCGTCCCTTAAGATAATTTGCCAGCACCCGTATACTACATACAATTCTTGGCTTTGAAGTAAGTAATCAGAAATTATTTTTATCTTCGGTATCGTTTGGAATAACGCACTGAGAAAAAAGATATTTTTTCTTTTATCTATTACCGCCAGATATATATTTCTTAGGAACTATTATCAAAACAGTTACCTCTTTGCATACCGTGGCCCTTGAACTCCAATGTGGAGGGGCAACGGGCAAACTGGCGTGCAGTGGTTTTGACTGTTCTTTTGGTCAATTTGTTAACACCTGTTATTTACGGAAAGCCTGTGAGGGCGAAACCATACCGTGGACAACAGCTGGTGTTTTTTTATATATGCTTAATGAAATAATTTAGTTTGGTCAAATAAACAAATTATTAAACTAAAACTATCCTTTATTAATTTCAAATAATTCCGTTTCTTATAATCAAATAAATATTTATTTGAATATCGTATGCAGAGGTATTCAACCAAATATGCTCACTGTTCCAAACAGGGAAATTTTACTTTGCAACTGATGGCTATGCCTTTTCATAAGGAAAACATATCCTAGCTAAATCACTATTTATAACTAACAGCTTCTTGCGGGTTTTGCCGTGTGTCAAAACTTTTGCTCGACGTTTCGCTGTTCATACTGACAGCTTCTTCAGGATAACTGAAGTGTTAGCTGTTAGTTATAGTTACACCGGCCGTGAAAGCCTACGCAGTGTAAATCACTATTTGTTTCAAATAATTCTTTTCTTACGACCTAATAAATATTTCTTTGCTAACTATTTAAAAGAATAATTTGTTTGGATTAATACATCTTTATTAATGACAAAAAAATTTTTTTCTCAGTGTAGATTTCGATCAGACATATTATGTAACCTAATACTGTACAGATGTTTACTTTTAGAAGTAATACTTCTGATCACAGGTAAGTTTTCGAGGGCTTTTTCATGTAGCCTGGAATGTTCATACTGAAATTTCAATATATAGGTAATTTCCTCAAAGACTTTTTCATGTAGTCTGGAATACTCACAAGTAAAATTTCCAAGGTAGTGATAATTTCCAAGTTTTACTTGTTTGAAAGTAAAATTACAAAGCAAAATTCAGTATTTCAGAGTTCTTATCCTAACAAAAGAAAATATCGTCAAAATGGAGGCTTCCTGGTAGAGTTCATTTAATTGAAACTTTAGTTAGTTTATTATTAAATCTAAAAATATATTGGAAATCTTTTTTTATATCCTTATTGGTTCGATTATTACTTTACTCTAGAACTAATTTCTGCCGTTACGCCACTCTCACTGGAATCATCCCTCAGTGTGCCTTAAAATGTCATTCTTAAGTTGTATGTATCAAAATCGAAATTTTCGAATTAAAATGGCAAAGTTAAGAATATTTTTCCATTGAAAATTTAAAAAATTGGAGATAGGTTAGTACGAAATAGGAAAAATAAAAAATAAAGGTGAAAAATTGTTTATCCTCAACCCGCAGGTGTATTGCCTTTCACTTCGCTTTCGCGAGTTTTCACTTTTTAAATATTTATATTAAACTTTAATTTTTTTTATAATTTTTAAATATTTGTTTACGTAAATGTTATTAATTTTTCCATTTTAGTTAACTATTTAACCAAAAAATGACACTGCATCTTTTTAACATACGGATCATTCTGACTGAGGATGTCCTCACAGCTGAAATTAAATTAATAATCAAACAAATAAAGAAGTAAAAAGGATTTCCAACAAGTTTTCACATATTTAATTTTCAGAATGGATACTTATAAATTCATCTTTATGTTTAGTATGTGTGTGTCGCATAATATTCAGTAAGCCAAGATTACTTCAATGATTTTGATAGCCATCAGAATCTCTTAAAATTGAAAAGAATACTATATCCATCAATGGAAGCTACCTTGTAGTGGTCACGTATACAATTACAGTGTAATTCATTTTGTACGAAAGTATTTTCCCAAAGTTTAAAACTCCCTAGCTACTCGTGGGATCAACCATGGAGGAAGGACGTTTATTAGTGGGACGGGCACCGCTAATAAACAGGAATTGAAGCAGGACCTCCATAAGAAGCCTTCCACTTCCAAAGTGAGAGTACATCACAAGGAAGGAAAAAAGGGAGAAGCAAAACGACTGGAGCAGATTGGGGAACAGGATGGCATCCACCTCCTCTAAAATTGCGTAGCACTGTGCAACTCAAGGGCGTTGCACCTAGGAGTACGTGAAATCGAAGAGGGAGACTTACCTAACCTAGAGCCTTCTGATATCTTACACTTTCTGAAAGGAATAGGATTGGAAGGCCAGCTGTAAAACAGCAAGAACAGGGGACACAATAGATTTTTTAGGTCGCAGTGTAATATCACCCTTCCAATACACACAAAGTTTAAAACTCGTGCAAATTTACATGGTAGTCATATTTCTAATCCATCTGATGAAATATTAAGTAACAGAATCAATATTGGCATTTCATAAAAATAATGCAAGTGTAAAACAGCTGCTTTATTGATTGCCCAGTATAGTCACAAAGTAATCAATTTCAATTTATTATAAATATATATGTGTAATACATAAAAGACAAGCAAGATATCCATTAATTAATCGCTTATACATTAAATAAGAATATTTAAGATTGTTGGGAAAAACGCGTTTTTTATAGTTTTAATAGCTAAACTTACTTTTTTTTCTGTTTTCTATATTTGTTCTTCACAATTGTATCTTCACAATATGTAGAAAATATACAATGTCATAGTAGGAGTTATTGACTTCCCAGATCCGGCACGTATGTATTGTTTAAATAATTGATAAATAAATAGGAAAAAGTATTTATTTATTGCTTTTGTTTTAAAGCCCTTATGAATATTTCTGGATTCTTTGACTTTTTGTTTTATACTTTATTTACAACTGTAATTTTCCAAATTGTAAGAAATTTTAAGTTTTTTCTGAGAGATATTAATATTTCTCCTAGTAATATTACAATGGCCGGCAGTACGGCTGAGAAGGAAGAGTGCATCATTGCCAATCTTGCGAGTCAAGCAGCAATATGAGATACCCTTTGGGTTGGTGACCATTCGGGCAACACTTCTCGGTAGCTCGGTGTCCCGGCACCTTCAGCTAAGAGCCTTCAAAGCCTGTAGTGGTGAGGTATTATTAATATTACAGTGTTAGAGACTCTAGAGGACAGAAAGTTTGTTATTACTAAAATAATTGTATTATGGGAAAATTTCTAACATTTCGGTATTTTCCTTAAGTTTCACTACATTTACCTCAATTCAGTGAGGAGAATTATCAAAACGAAAGTGATTTTTATTAAGATTATTAAGAATATTACTTAATTTTTTTTAGTGTATAGAATAATGTATAAGATTCATAAAATACATGTTACCCACGGTCGTCGGAACGATAAGCAGTTTGATATGCCGCACAAGAATTCTAATGTATTAATGTGTAAGATAAAGATGAGATAAACAAAAAGGTCGTAAGTATTTGCACAGTACAGTAATGTGTACACTGTTTTTCCTTTCTAACAAACGGAAATCATCTACATGCACACCTTTCTTTTGGACTTTAGCCATCGACTACTTGCGGGTGCTCAAATGATATGAAGAAACGAAGAGGCAATTACTTAATTTTCACATGCAACACAAAAAAAATACATGTTTGTGTTTTTAAATCTTATTGCATATTACCGTTCCGATAGTCGCAATTCCAAGACCTCCTGGACAATAATTGCGAAGACATCTAGATCTATACGTTTCAAATAAAGTTGTGTGTTTATCTCCAAAGTATTATCGTAGTATTTATGGCGAACTTTTTTACGTCCCAAAGGAAAATCGCTGACTTCCACGCCATCTTGTAAATTTTACCGCGTTGCTTAACGTCCATCAAACTATAAAAAAGCAATCGACCATCGATGGAATCGCCGCCATTTGCATCCGAATGCTCGCGGAAACTCCTTGTAAATAATTCAGATATTTCAAATATTCGAACTGACCTCGACGGACGGTGCCGCCGCCGGCCCTGATGTTTTCCTCCGGCCCTCTCCATTTACATAAAGGACGTGACCAGACGTCTTCTTCTTCTTCCAACGCTCGCCGAGCGCGTTCCCGCCACCCATTCTTGTCCCCGTTGATGTTTGCATATGTATGTATTTTCTTCTGCGTGGTGACAGTTGTTATGGTCGGTTTCCCCTGAAGGCCGGCGATATGGTCGTCAGATGACCGGACGTGTCCCCGGCGTTCTATGCAAATTCGTTTTCCGATTCTAATATTCCTCCCCGGCTCCTTTTCTTGTCCGCTCCGAAATTCGATATGTAAGCGTATGCAGATGGCCCATCGCCGTCTACTGCGGATGAGCAGGGCGACGGTTTTTGGGAGGTGTAGGTGTATGTTGGATAGTCGCCTTGCTGCCCGGACGCTTTTTGGAGACTACGAGAGAGTTCTCAAATCGCCATTAGGCGCAAGGCACAAAGGCAGCTCGTTAGCGTCGAGAGTTTTACTGAGGGTCACTCTTGGGACGCCTCAGGTATGCTACGTTCCTCATCATGTTCCATTCCTTGTCCGCTTTACGTTGAAGGGATCTGCTGTAATATCAGACGGTTTTAGGCACGTAAAATATAGCCAGAATAGCAAAATTTATAACCCAAAAATGATCCAATTACATTTTGATATTTTTAATAACATTAATAATAATCAGAGTGTAAGTAATGTAAAATATAAAAGTGGCATTTAATAAATCAATGTTGGAACGAAAAGTTTTCATAACTTGGATAATAAGGGATAAGGTGCTCAATGTTTTTTATTATTTTAATAGAAGCAATAACATTGTGACAAATAAACTATAAAAGTAGTACATTTCAGAGCAGATTTTCAAAATGTGCACATCCAGCTAGAATACAAGCATCCAAAGGATGTCTAGTTGACTTGATTTGATTTATTTCGTCCAATAAATACATACAGGTATAATGGACAAGTTATATAAGAGCAATACACTAATTGTAAGTATGGCGTAAGATAATACAAATAAATGCAATTATGAATAATATAAGACATTTAAAAAAAAAAACTCCGCCACAAAGTATACGCAGTGGTGGAGCAATAATTGACGCAATCTAGTTTTGAATATCTTCAAGGAGTCAATACATTTAAGGGTGCTGGGTAAGAAATTAAAAAGCTGTAGGCCCGCAGGAATGGGACACTTTTGAGTTACACGAAGCCTGCTCAACGGCAAATGGAACTCAGATCCACTCCTCGTGTTATAGGAGTGAAAATCAGAATTTAAGGGAAAGTTGTTCCGATTGACAAAAGTGCAACAAAGATCTCCAGAATATACACGGAAGGCAAAGGTAAGATACCAATTTTCTTAAGGAATAGCCTACAAGATTCAGTGGCGCCGACACCTGCCATACTGCGAACTATGCGCTTTTGTGTGCCATGCGCAGCTGAGTAGATGAGCCCCAAAAGAGAATTCCATACGTTATTCTGGAGAGCACTTGGCCATAATAAAATGTTAGTAAAACAATCTCTCCCCACGCACATTGAAAGTTGTGTGTTAGAAACACGAGGAGTTAAGGATTTTATAAGCTTACGCCATTCGAATACCAGTCAAGGACTGTCCAATGAACCCTACAATTATAGAATTTGACTTTCAGGCGGTCACCGTTCAAACGAATATCCAACATTATATCAGTCTGGATGGGTTTACCTAAATTTCCGGCACGCGAAAGCGAGGTAAGGTACATGAAGTACGAGGCAAAATTCAAATAAAAAACAAAAGGTGAGCTTTGTTTACAAACTCGAATAAGTGGGTGATATTGACACATGCAGGTGCAGCCGGCTGTGGTGAGGGACTGGGGTTGGTAGTAAACAAACCAAAGCATGGGGAGTAAAATTTCGGCGCAACCTGCTTGAAGGATTATTAGCTGGTCATGCTCCATGATAAGCAGGAATCCCGGTGTAAGGTGAATTTCGAGCAGGTAAATCAGTTTGCAAAAAAAAACATACACAAAAATAAAAGGATGCGATTTACTGCATAAAACAGTTAAACTTTTATTAATAAAATTTGAACAGGAAAATAAAGGGAAAAATTGTTGGTGTTATGACATAAGTTCAGACATAAATATGAA